>OX493266.1:9618313-9814531 GCA_950370525.1 Bellardia bayeri | reverse complement strand
AGCAGCGTTATTATAACTGACATGACTAAATTTTGCGTCGTTTGCACAACCAACTATATGAAAAATAAGTAGCAAAAGTTTAATGGAAGACAAAAATATTTAAAAGAAAAGAGAAAGTAATTCCCTAAGCTCGAGTTTATTTTGTAGGAGTCTTTGGCTTTTGAATGCTAATCATTTTTAATGGCAGTTAAGTCAATTTTGAAAACTTTTCTTAATAGAGATTAAAGTTTTAGTAAGTAACTTTCAATTATAGGAAGACGTTTTGTTAAAATTCAGTCTTTTTAATGCATATTATTTATAACACCAGTAAAGCTATTTTTAAAAGTTTTCTTAATAGAGCTGAAAGTTCTAGTATGTAACTTTCAATTATAGTAAAAAATGTTGTTAACATTTTGTATTTTTAATGCATATTATTAATAACATAAGTTAAGCTTATTTTGAAAGCTTTTGTATAGAGCTTAAAGCTTTAGTGCGTAACTTTCAATTACATTAAAACAGTTTTGTTAAAATTTAAGCTTTTTTACATACAAGATGAATAACATCAGTAAAGCTCTTTTTAAAAGCTTTTTTTAATAGAGCTTAAAGTTCTAATACATACTTAACTTTTCATTATAGTAAGAAATGGTTTAAAATTTAGTCGTTTTAATTCACATTAAATTACATTATGAATTATAGTAAGAAATGTTAAGAAATTTAAGCTTTTAAATGCGTATGATAAATAGCTGCTTTTAGTAGGGTTTTAAAGCTCTAGTACGTAAATTTATATTAAAGTTAAAAAAAAAATTTTAATTTAAGCTTTTTGGAAAGAAACTACAAAACAGCTTTTAGAAACTCTAAGAATTTTCATCTAAAAGAGCTTTTAAAAAGATTGTTAGCAAAATCAAAGCATAAAAAGCATTCTAACACTATTTAAATCTAAGTTGTTTACAAAATTTGTAAATGGTGTACGAAACCTTAAATAGTTAACAGTCGTCGCTCTTGAGCTACTTGAGCCAAAGTATGTTTATGTATGTGAGTTTAAGTGTTAGTGCTAAAAGTGGCAACAGTAATGTGAGTAGTATTAGCTGCAGTAATTACTAGACTTAATGAACTCTGGTTTACTTGCACTAGAAACAAAAGCACAAAAAGAAAAGGAAAAACTTTCTGAGCAAACACAAATATATGTTTAAAATTTTCTAATAATAATTATGATTAAATCTTAAAGCAGTTTAGTTTACTTTAGAATTTAGCAAAAGAAAATCAAATAGAACTTTTTGCTGCAGTAGTTATTACTTTATACAAATGAGTTGCAACAACAAGTTGCACATTAAAAGGGAGCCTCATTAAACGTTTAAGTGAGTTTCATTGTGTTTTGTAAATTTAGTTGAATTTACTGCTTTTTAAAAACTTTTGGTTGCATTTTTTTCACTATTGTTGAAGTTTTTAATGAAAAGTTGGCAGTATAATGTTGCTTTAACTACTGGCATACTGGCTACATTCCTTTGTAAGAGAGTTTTCGGTTAGTGACCAGTTTAAAGTTTGAGTTTGTAATATTTAAAAATTAAGAAAATTATTACAGTAATATGCAATTTTAAAAATCTATAATATGATTTCAAAATGGGGTTTTCGTTTAAAATATTTCTTTTGCATAGTGGGTCAAAGTTTTATTTTTGTTTAAAAAAAAAATATAGAAATATTTAAAACGAGTAACAAATAATTGCATAATAATACAAAAAATATAAATAATGGCACGTTTTACAAAAAGTCTTGCACCATGGGTCGAAAATTTTTTATATGAAAATTTTATTTTTTTTGTGAAATTTAAAAAAAATGGCTGCATAGTTTTGTTTTAATGAACTTAATAAAATTCTACAATATTTCATATGTCTAAAGGCAAATTTTCATAAATTACTTTTTTTGAGCTACATAACGTATGATTAATATTAATTATGATATAGTTTTACAAATAATTTCATAACTTTTATATTATGACATCAATCAACAAGATTTAAGTTACAGGTTTTAATAAACCCTAAGAGCTATTTAAATATAATACAAAATTTTAACTAATACATTTAGCAAGAAAAAGAGTTTCCAAGTAAATTTTTGTAATAAAAAATATTTTCTGTTTGATTTTCAAATTTAATTTTAATTAAATAGTTTATAAGATAATTCATTATAAGTTTAGTTTATTTTCATTGCAAATCATTTAGAAAAGTTTTAAAAAAATGAGAATTTTCATACAGATTATATGTTTGATGTAGTGGATGTATGATTAATATTAATTTTGGGATAATTTTGAAATTTATTTAATAACTATTATATTAAGCCAGCAATCATTTAAATTTAGGTTTTAGTAAAAATTGAAAGCTATAAAAATATATTTATTGAAATTTTGTCGAATTCTCGGTCATTAGTTAACCATTGGTAAAGTAAAATACTAACTATTGTTTAACTATTACTTGTTATTCTTATGGCAAACTAAGCATTGCGAATAAAGAATCATTAGTTAAGCCTTTGTCATTAGCTTACTAAAGACTGTGAATTCGGCCATTAGACAACAAGTTTGGCCATAACAAGGTTTCAAGTGAAAATTTTCGTAAAATAAAATATTTTGTTTTTAAAAATTTTGGTTAAATTTCATATTTAATTGTAATGTAATAAAATCTATACATAAGTCATTATTAGTTTACTACATTTCCATTACAAACCATTTTTAAAAATATTTACAAATAAGAATTTTCATAAATTTTCTATTTTTCACAAAACAGACGTATGATTAATATTAATTATGGCATAATTTTAGAATTTCTTGAATAACTTCTATATTATGTCATAAATGAAAAAAGATATAAATGGCAGGTTTTAGTAAACTTTTAAGGCTCATTTAAATTCAGTTTTAAAATTGTTATGGTTAATGGTTAAGTTTGGCCATAACAGGATTTCAAATGAAATTTTTGTAATACAGAATATTTAATTTTTAGGGAAATTTCTTTCAGACTTATTCAGAAAAAATTAAAGTAGACTTCAAATGTACTTTAAGAAAATTTTGTATGAAAATTTTGTCTAAAGCACACTTCAAACCTACTTTATTTTTTATGAATACGGCAGTTTATAAATAAGTTATTATTAGTTTACTGCATTTCCTTTACAAATCATCTTAAAGAGTATTAAAAAAAGAATTTTCATAAATTTCCTTTTAAAAAGTTTTAAAAAAAGAATTTTCATAAATTTCCTTTTTTTAATACCAGACGTATGATTAATATTTCCTTTTTGGGTATTTTCAAATTTCTGTAATAACTTTAAAACTATGAGAGTAATTCAAAAAAAGTATAGAGCGGGCTTTAGAGCATATTTATGGCTGATAACAAAGCATTTTAAAAATACTGATTATCAATTTACATTGATTATTTTATTAATCATGCGAAATAGGATTTTTTTCAAGAAAATGTTTTTAATATTTTGTAATTTTCTATAATTTCAAACAAATTTTGTTTCCAAATTTATAAAAGAATGATGCACATAGCTTAACCATATTAAGTTTACAATATTTTTACTTAAACTTTCTTTAAAAATAAGCATGGTTAAGCATTTGTATATTTTCAAAATACTATGCGTATGATTAATATTAATTGTGGATCATTTTAGAATTTCCTTGATGACTTTTTTATTATGTAGGAAATCAAAAAGATTTTAATGCCGAGTTTTAGTAAACATTTAAGGCTGTTTAATTATATTTTAGAAAATTTAGTTTCACTTACTAATTTTGAAGTGTAATTACTTGGAATAAGAATTTTTGTGAAAATTGTTTCTTTATTATTTAATGATTCTCTAATTTAATTATTATGTCAATGTGTAATATAAATTATATTTTCTTATATATGTTTGTTAACTAAGGTTTTAGTTTGTAATATTACTGTTTTCCTGCTTTGTAACACCCTGTTATTTGAACCAATTCTTTTTCTTGTGCCTGTTTATTACATTATACATATTTTGACATTTGGCCAAGTTATTTGACACGTTTCTTAACTTTGTGTATTTGCTCTTTTCTGAACACAGCAACACATGATACTACTGACACATTTCAAAATTTCGAACCATACATATACCAACAAAAAAGGATGTAACGTAAAACAAAAAAAATAGAGGGAAAAATAAATAGGTTAAGTAAAAAGAAAAAACTAAAGATTACACTACAAAAACAATGCGCGCGCACTAGGCGGACAATATGTACAAAGTATAAGCATAAATAACAAGTAGTAACAAGTATAATAGGCAAAAAGGAGCCAACAATAAGTTGACACATAAACATGCCAAACAAACTCTCAGGGTATAGAAGAGTTTGGAAAAGGCAAGAAATATTAGAGATTTTGACAGTTGTCAAATAGTTAAGACACTCTCTTAAAGGTAAATTTTAGGGGTTTTTTCTGAAAATGTACAACAAATGAAAAAGTGAAGTGACTTTTGCTGCTGTAACAAAGGAATCAGTTGTTAAACAAAACGCGTACGTTACACACTTAAATTGAGGTTCAATTAAGCAAAATAAATATAAAATTAACTTAAAAGATAACAGAAAACAAATTAAAAAAAAAAAATATTAAAAAAAATATTAAGAAGTTTCTATAAAAACCTAAAAATTTTGTTTGTCTAATAATTATCAACAGTTTTAAACCAAAAGTATGCTTTAGTTTTTAACTTAACATTGGAAAGCTAAAGAAAACGTGTGAAGTGAGTGTAATTGTTGTGTGTGTGTGTTTGTGTGTAATTTGTAGCTAGAGATGTTAACAAGTGCTTAGAATTTTTTGCACAAAATTTTAAGCAATATTTAAAATACTAAAAACAAACCAAAAGTTTAAAAACATATTGTTTAGAATTAAAACAACACAAATTGACCAAAGTATTTTTGGTATATAAAACTAAACACAAAAGTCTATACATTTCCTTATAAAAATCAAAAAAAAAATTAATTTTGTTTTAATATTAAAGCAGAAATTTTAAGCAAAATTTCCCAAAATTACGAAACCATCAAAATTGCGGATTTTACAAAGCATGCGCCGTTTAAAATTAGTACGTATTAAACAATTTTATACATGTTTTATTTTAAACTTTAAAACAAATATATTGGAAATGTTTAAATAATAAAAACATTACTAAAAGCAAATGTTGTTGAAATAATTTTTAATTGTTTACAATTTGTTTAAGTCGCCTTTATATATGCTATAGTTTTAGTTTTCTTCATGTATAACATATTTTCATGAATGAATTTTTTTGTAGTTATGTTTTGTTATAAGTGTATGCGTTTTACATATACCATACATTTCTGATGCAATTTAAAGATGAATGAATATTTGATGGTTGTACTTTGTTATTTGAGTCACAAATATTTTCTGTCAATCTTAAAGGCCTGGTTTCTGGCTCCTTAATTGTAGGGGAAAGTTTAGCTGAAACTTTTGTTTTGTATCACACTATGTACTTAGTATTTTAACTGTTTTCTACAGTTAAGCTTATTTCTAAAACCCCCCTTCAAAACAACTACTTGTATACATATATAAATATGCAACAGTTTGTTACTGTTTAAAAATAAAAAAACCAACAGAAAACCAGCATTTCCTCTCTTACTTGAAATTATGGAACCTGTTATAAAACCTGTTCATACCATTCACAATACACATTTTTTCAAGTGAAATTTATTTTTATTTTTCCACAGGTTTAGACAAATTTTGTTTTACAATTTTTTAGTATAAACTATAAAAGATAAACATTGTTAATTTACTCTATTATCCACCTCAACTAATTTGTTTTTGCTTAGGAAAAAGCATTTTTATGAATTTTTATATTTTGAATATACTAAGCATATGATTAATATTAATTATGTTCGAATTTTACAATTTCTTGTATAAATTTTATGTTATGTTAGTAATCAACAAGATTTATATGTTAGGTTTTAGTAAATACCACAGGTTAATTATGAATAGTTTAAAAACTTGTTCACTAACAAATTTGACCAAAAAAAGGGCTTCTAATAAAATGTTTGTAAAAAAAATTAATTTCTGAGAAATTTTCAACGAATTTCCATTCATTATTAACAAAAAAGCGGTACAGAGAAATTATATTTATATTATGTCATTTTCAAAAAAACATTCAAAAAAAATTTGAAAAACTAAGAATTTTCTTAAATTTTTAATTTTTAAAAAACCAAAAGTATGATTAATACTTATTTAAAGTTATTTTGAAATATTTTATTTTAATAATATAAACTATAGAGCTTATATTTATTTATTTTATAACATTTTCAACTCAAACTAATTTAAATTTGCTTAGAAATAAACATTTTTAACAACTTTTATATTTTTGAAATACATACTAAGCGTATGATTAATATTAACTATGTTAGAAATTTACAATTTTTTTAATAACTTTTATAATCACCCCTATCGTGAATAAAAATTCCACATGAAACTTGTTCCCTTTTCACATTTTTCCTATTAAAATTCAATGTTTAAAAAATAAAAGGGAACAAACTTCATGTGGAATTTTTATTCACAATAAAACAACAAACTTTAAATGACAGATTTTCGTAAACAATTAAGGCTACTTGAGCACGTTTCACAAAATTTAATTAAACTAGCAAATTTGCTAGGAGATAACTTTGTACAAGAATTTTTGTAAATTTTATATTTAGTTTTTGATTTTTTTATACTTTTAATTACATAATTATGAAGAGTTTTCTATTTACAAATTTAATAATAGTTTTTAATTCAAATTTCACCTTTACCAAAAAAAAATATCAATCAAAATCTAAAAAATGTTAACCGATAGTGCAAAATATTTTGTTAAACCAACCTTTAAGTATATTTTTATCCACATTATTTTTTTTCAGTACAATTTCAGACATTTAGAATAAAAATTTTATAATTTATCATAATTTTTTTGGTTTTGTTACGAAAATAAAATGTTAAAAATGTTCAACCCAATGGCAAGCTATTTCTAAACTTATCCATTGTGTAAATTTTTCGCTCACTCTTAGCTATATTTTTATGCAAATTTCAAATCCTTAACTTAACAAATATTTTGTATTATAACGCTAATCGACCCAATGTGCAAAAAATTATTTTTTGTACCAATTTTGCAATATATTTTGTTTAATTTCCCACTAATTTTAAATATTTAATTTCCTGTTAGTCTATTTTCGACTCATTGTGCAAAAAAAAAAAATTTTGTGCCAAGTTTTCGTTAACTTTTAAAAATATATTTTTAAACTAATTTCAGATATTAACCTTAAGAAATATTTTATATATTAAAACTCTGTCCTTTTTTGGCCCACTGTGCAAAATATTTTTTTAAAACAATTATCATTGTACCAATTTTTCACTAATTCAATGGCGTTTTTTGAAGACACATTGTGCCAACAATTTCTGTTAGCTTTTTACTCTCAGGATTCATTAAATTACCTTTAAGTTTATAAGAAAAAACTTACCTACATAATTCCCTTTGTAATTTTCCTTTATCAATTGTTTATTATATTACTTGCATTACCATTTCTGTTGTATACTTTTAGTTGGCTGCTAATTGCTCATCAAATTTTATGAAGTTTATTGCTGATACGAGTATTTCACTTATATTCCAATATTTTCTGCATGTTTATTGTTAAATAAAAAAGAAATTTAATTGGCTTTCTGTTTCTTTTTTTTACTTTGATACGCAGTAAATAACACAAACAAAGGAGTAATTATATACATGTTCGCCTGCAAGTAGGCTATAGATTGTTATTTAAGACAGTTATTGCTATGTAGTGGTAATAAGCATTAAATTTTATTGTCTGGTAGGGTATGTGTATGTGGCTGTGAGTAAAATTTATAAAACTTTAATTAATAATTAATTTTTTTGGTTTGAAAATAATCTTTAAATAATTTGCCGGCTTTAAGGAGTAAGCGGAACTGGCCGATTTAATGATGCAAAAGCAATTGCCGATCAATACGCAAAATAGTAATAAATGTTAATGGTTGTGTAAATTAATATTTTGGGAAGAATAAATAAAAAGAGAATAAGATTCAAATATTTTGCAAACTTTATTTCAATACAAATTCCGCACAGTGGTTTGATTTTATATTTTTGTACAATATTTTACAAAAGTTGTTTATAGCTTAGAATAAACAATGTTGCCACTATTGCTTAAATTATAATAACTTTCTGTTTTTTAACATTTTTAAAATTTCTGCACAGTGGGCCGTTAGGCACCTCAAAATTTCTTCCTGAAAATCACTAAAAAAAATATATATAAAATTGCAGAGATATTTTAGTAAAAACAGATGCAGATTTTTTAATTATAAACCTGCACATTGGGTCTGTTATTTTTTTACATAAAATTTTTCGGTTTTTTTATAGCTAAGAGTAAACAATTTCTTCAAACTTGTATATATCAGTAAATTTTAATTTTTTTGGAAATTCACAGTGGGTCTTTGTGAAACAAAATTTTTTTAATAAAAATGTCTAAAACATTTTAAATTGAATGCCTATTGTCTTTGGAATCTAACCATAATTTTTTGTAATTTTTTCAATTTTAAGTAGCACAGTGGGTTGGTTTTTTCTACATTTTTTAAGAAAGTGTTTATTTTAATAAAAAATTTATATTATACATGTAAATATGGTTAATAGAGAATTGTTTTATTTATATGTTTGAAAATTTTGAAATTTTGCACGATGGGTCTTTATGAAAAAAAAAATTTTGGAGAAAAAAAAATTAAAAAAATATAAAATTTAAAAGCAAATCTTAATATGGATTTCTAAATTTTGAAGTCGCACAGTGGGTCAATTTTTCATATTTGTTTAAACAATTTTTTTATTACAATCCAAAAAAATATCGTAGAAGTAAATATGGTTAACATGAAATTGTTTTGTTTATATGTATGTATGTGTAAACAAATTTGCACAATTGGCCACTTTTTTTTTTAATTTGTAAATTTTTAAGATTTTTAAAGCAAAAAACTCTTGGAAATTTGTTATAATTTAGAAAAACCATATTATTTAGAATTTTTGATATTTCAAGACAGTGGGTTGTAAAAAGCTAATTTTTGTACAAAAATTTGAAATGTTTTTTGACATTTTTATGAGAAAAATATGTTGAAACCGTTCAATAAAGTGTATTTTTTCTTTACTTTGGTTTTTATTGTTCCTTTTATGTCTTTTTTTTAATAAAAAATTCCTGTTTTCTGTGAAAATATTTGTTAAGATTTTCATAAACTAATTTTTCTTTATATTTTCATCCATACATTTGCATTCATAAACTAATACTCACTTAACGGCCATTTTATTAAGCCAAGCTGGTCTTAAATAAACTACAATTTTTGGTTTGTTATTGTGATTTACAATAATGTCTAAATGTCTATTAACAAAATTGCAAAAAGTAATAACAACTAAAATAAACAATACAATACAATACAAATAAAACGGGTAAAATGTGGAAAAAGTAAAGATAGAAATAATAAGAAATATGTATACAATATAAATATGTATAACAAATAACAATACAACAAAAAAAAAATAAGGTGGGTAAGTTATATTAAAGTAATGAATGTTTCAACTATTTTTTCATTCATACAGTGTTCTAAACACTAGTATTATGATACACCTCTACATTTACCAGGTTCAACTTATCAAACATGCATACCCAACAACTAAGACCCTGAAAGTCTATTACTAAATTACTCATGTCCCACTACTACCACTAGCTTAACCTCCAACGCCATGGCTGCTCTGTTTGCAGAGTGTGTCTGTGTGAGACTAGTATTGACAACAATAAAATAATTTATATTAAAAAGGTGTTGAATACAATTCGCCGCTTTTGGCCAAGTTCTAGCATTAGGAAGAAAAAAACAAACACGGGGAAAATTCTATAAAGAAAATAAATTGTAATCCCAGAGATTTACAACACAATGACAGTTAACACATGCTGCTACTCACCCACATATAGTTATAGAAGCAGCAGCAACAACAATTACAATATTGGTTGACAATTAATTAAGTTTTATACTTTTAACAAATTGCTTCACCACTAAAGAAAATTTAAAACAGGTTAAGCGAAAGGAGCAAAAAGAGAAACAAAATAAAATATAAAATATAAAATAGCTAAATTTGTTTAAAAAAATAAAAAAAAATTATTAAAAAATTAAAAAAAATGTTTTTTTTTTCAAAATTTCATTGCGCAAGAAAAATGTAATTCAAATTAAAATTTTTTTTTTTAATTTATTTATTAAAGTCCCACTGCAAAAAAAAATTTCTCAAATTAAAAATGTTTAATCAAATTATTCATAATTATTTATTTGTTTAATAATATTTAATAATAATTTAAAATTTTTGTTTAAATTTCTTGGTCAAAGTCCCACTGTTCGAAAAAAATTTCTCAAATTAATGATTTTGATCAAATTATGCATAAGTCCTGTTACACACTCATCAGTTCTGACTGTCAAGTCAAGTATTTTTCAATGAGAAGGAAAGAGATAATTATTTATTTATTTATATTTTTAAGGAGTTTCCTTCAGGCTAATTTGGTCAAATGTTTGTTTCCAAACGTAAATAAAAAACTTGTTCGATTTTTATTTTTTATTTTATTTACCCAACGTTTCGTTAGTTTTATTCTAACTTCTTCAGGGGTCCCGTTTTTTAGTATTTTAGTAACTAATTAATAATAAAAATTAATATCGAATGATAAAAAACATCAAAGCTATTATTTAGAACGAGACCCCTGAAGAAGTTAGAATAAAACTAACGAAACGTTGGGTAAATAATATAAAAATCGAACAAGTTTCTTATTTACGTTTAAAAACAAACATTTGACCAAATTAGCCTGAAGGAAACTCCTTAAAAATTATAAAAATGTTTAGCTTATTTTAAAATTTAATATTAATTTAAAATTTTTGTTTATATTTTTTTGGTTAAAATCCTACTGTGCAAAAAAATTTTGGAATTTAAAAATTATGCATGAGTATTTAATTCGTTTAATAAAAATTAATATACATAAATTCAATTTTGTAAATACATATATTTTTTTTTAACCCACTGTGCAAAAATAAATTTTCTCTTATTGAAATTTTAAGTAAATTTATGCTGCTTATTTATATTTTTAATAAAATTCTATAAAATTTTTTTTTTTTTTTTTGTTAAATCCCATTGTGCAAAAATAGATTTTCTGTAATTATTTTTTTTTTTTTTTGTTAAATCCCATTGTGCAAAAATAGATTTTCTGTAATTATTTTTTTTTTTTTTTTTGCAAAATTACCTACAATTATTTAGTTTATATAAAATTTAAAACAAATATTATATTTTTGTTTTTAATGCTGCACAATGGCCAGAGATTTCCTTTCAATCCTAACAATTTTACACAACATTTGAAATATTAATGTTAATATTTACTTGACAAATATTCACTGCAATATGTGTTTTCTAATCCGTTCTCTTGTAGGATTCCTGATTTTGTTCTTTCCTATTTTCTATTTATTTTGAAATGCTGGTAATTTTTTGATGTCCTTAATTTTTAATTCACTTATTTCTTTGGTGTGTTTTTTTCTTATTAATGATGATAAACTTAAGTGTACATTTGTTTCATACTGTCTGCTTATTTTGTTGAAATGTTTTTCTGTCATTAAGCTTCATGTTCAACGTGTTTCATGTTTATAATCATAAACTTTCATAAAGTCATTGATGATGTCTCAAGGTAAAATAAATATGTACATATCTACTACACAACATATTGCGTTATATGTAACAATTTTACTTAAAAGGCAACAGACAACTGATACATCATGTGTTACGGAGAACTGTATAAAGGTTGCAAAGAAAACCTACAACAACTTATGAAACCAACGACTGTAGGTTAGCACAATAAACAGTAAAAAAATGACCTTATGGTCTTAAATTACTTAGTTAAAGGAAAATAAGAAAAAAAAAAACAACACACACTGCTACAAACAAACATTCTAGCAGGCTAACATACTCTCAGGCATATTTATATAAATTTACAACTGTATTTGTTTGAGTCTACCAACAAAACAAAAGTAATTGAAAATTATTTGTATTAAACATTTACTCATCAACAACATATGTATGTGTATGTGTCCATGTCTGCCTAGCTACATATGTGTTTTCCTTTTCTAAATTTATTATTTTTATACCTAAGCATTGTTTGTTACACACAACAGCAACAATCAGACCATTTATAAAATTAATATTGATAGTGTGGACAATATTAAAGTGTTAGTTGTAGCATAAATTAAGGGGCCACAGTGGCCTTCATAGAAAGAGTTAGAGAGAGATAAATTTTTGTTAAATTAATTTTAGCTTGTAATCAAGGGATTATAAAAAAACATTAATTTGTGCTACAAAATTTAAGGTTTAATGCAAATATTAACTACAGTTTGCATTAATTAATTAATTATAGAAAAATAATTTAAGCTAAACTGACTTAAAGGGAGCCATTTAAAACCACAAAGGTTAGTAGAAAAATTAAAAGAGTAAGAAAATTAAGTCGATTTGGAATATCTTAGTTTTATTAAATTGTTAATATGTAGATCTGTTCTAGTTCTCTTCTAGTTCTGTTCTAGTTCCGTTTCAGTTCTATTCTAGTTCTGATGATCGGTTCATAATTAGTCATAGCTATCATATAACCCTCTAATGCTTAACCATGCCTTAAGGCACTCATCACAAAAGTGACAATGGTGACAAATCTAACTACTTTTTTATTAGAAAAGCTTATTTAACAGTTGCTAATAAACGTACTAAAATCTTTTCAAAGACTTTGAAATCTTTTGAAAGCTCAATTCTGTATATTTTGCTACACTTTTTTCTAGCTAAGTGTATTTTCGATCTGTGGCTAAATAGGGAAAATGTTAACAAATGGTGCAAGCATTGCAAAAAGGCACAGATGCTATATTTTTATTCGAAATGCAAAATTCACTTATACTGCTCAAACAACAAAAATAGATTTTTTTTTTGATTATAATAATCATAAATATTTTATTTTTCCCATTTATTAACAACTAATGTAAAGTATTTGCAATAAACATCAACAAAATATACCTTCTTAGAAATGATTACATTTTAATCAATAAAAGCCAAAGAGTGTATTTCCCACCTCATAAATCATAAATTTATTAACTTCGAAACGCTTTTTTTAATCAAATGCCTAATTTTATTTTAAAATAAATATTTAAGAACTTTTTGGCCTTTATTTTAGAAACTGGCTGGTTCCGAGAATTACTTTAATGAACATAAATATCTTACAAATGTTTGAAATTATGATGGTCAATAATTATTCATAGTTTCCATAAACGACCCTCTTCTAAAAACCACTTTAACAGGCATACATCCTTTACAAGTATTGATATCGAGGTAAAATTGAATACAAATGATTTGTATATGCCCAGACGTGTTGCTACTAATGGCGCTCCCATTTCCGAAAAACTTCTTTTACGCACATACTCGCTGTAGGGTATTATATGGTTGGGCTTGACCGACTATACTTTTTTATTTGTTTTAAAGCTGGATTTATACTTGATATTTGTTAAGAAAAAAAAACTAGCATACATTTGAATGACTGATTTGTCCTCAAATTATACTTTGTCGGTATAGAGAGTGTACAACAAAAATCAATACGTGATTAAATATTATTAAGCTGCTTAAAATATGTCATAAAATGTGTATTTTTTTCGACGGCAACATGTCTAGTTGCCATAAAATATGTATGAGTATTTAAAATTTAATACACACACACTGACGATGTTGTATTGGATTTTTGTTGCCAACGATGTTTGATTTTCAGAGCCAAATAGCACAAGTAGTAGTTGTGGGAAGGGGTTTTTTTTTGTGTGTTTTAATTTGTTTTCAATTTTCGAAAAGCATGTTGATGCATATCACATGCATTTAATTAAATAAATGATATTTAAAGCATAAACAAACGTTCTTAAATAGCGGCACAGAACAGCCTGTGTGTGTAGACACTGAACTGTATGAAATAATTTATACAAACAAAATAACATTTTGGCTTAAATACACACACACATATATTCAGCACATTACCTACGTTTTTAGTCATTTGCCAGTAAATGCTGAAATACACCAACACATATTGCTACAGCTTGCAATGTGACCGGGTATTCATCTGCTGTGTGGAGAGCAACTACACTTTTTGTTACAAACTTATTTAATAGACCGTTTAAAAAAACATTTACAACAAATATTTCATTTCTAAAGCCTGTAAATTTTGAAAATATCTTTAAACAATGTTTAAGCACGTGCTGGTACTTGCTGGTATCGAAACTAGAAAATGTACAACAAAAATGATAAAAAAAAATAAATCTAAGGGAAAATTTATTTTTGTTAAAAGATTAAAATGCAAATAATTTAAAATTGGTAAGTGTTACTTTGGGCACTGTGGCTGTGCTACACCGCTGTTTATATAAGTTAATATAATTGAAATAATAACAAATACACATACACACAAATATTTGTTTATTATAAATAATTGTTGTTTATTACATAATTATTTAACGGACATACATATTTACATAGCTCATCAAAATGGAGCATATTTCAAGGCATGATATACAACTATTAAATAAATTAAAAACATAACTAGAACTATATCAAAACTTGACTATAGACTATATTTTCCCTTTACTTTTCTACTTATGCTCATTCTTCTTCTGTACTTCAAAAACTTTTAATAAACAGTTATCCGTTTGACCTCTATATTTTAATGTAAAGCATACTTTTTTGGTTTATCGATTTTGACAATGCCACACACATAATATTTTCATTGAGCACACTATTAAATTCCACCCCTCCCCCCAAATATTGGGAAAACACACACAGAAATTATTCAAATTTCCAATAAACTAAATATCTTGATTTAACTAAATAAATTTTCTTTTTATCAAGTCAATATGCTTTCTACTTTATCTCACTGAGACCAGTCGGTCAACATATGATTTTTATTTGATCAAATACATACACAGACAGTTTATTTTAATTAAAAGACTTTAATCTTTTTTGTGGCTTATTGGCCAAAATGAAGCAGCATAAACTAATGAAAAATATAAGTAAAATAAACACACAGCAAATATGCCACAGCTACAAAAACTAAGCAGGACTTTAGAGATGAAAATCTTTAAATAATTGTCAGAAAAATTAAATGGTAACTTTTATGCATGTGACCAGCAAATATACCAAAAACAAACAAAGCTGAATAATGTCAAATGAATTTCACCGCATCGCAAAACATCCATCTTTGCTTGAAATTAAATAAACATTTCAAATTAAAAAAACTAAATTCATATTTTTTCAGAAAATTCAGCTTAATATTTGTAAATCTAACTTAATTAACCCTTCCTCCTAGCAATCACCCTAAACCACAATTCTTTTAGTAAATTTCTAGCAGAAAAAAAAATACAGTTCAATTCCTCTACCGCTCTTATAGTAGTTTGCCAGCAATTCAATTAGACTTTGGGCTTTGTTCTCGTTCTTTTTTTTTATTTTCCATTGACTCAGCTCTTTAACTCTCTGCTGGAATTTCAGTTACTTCAATGACATTTTTTATCTGTATGTAGTTGTGTTACGTTCCATACAAATTAAGTTGTCGTAGACTTGCAAGAATTTTTCCTGTGACAATTATATTGCATTCCAAATGGGAGGCACAATAATAAAAAAAACTATACTCTATTTACACTTGTGTATTAAACCTACACAAATTTGCATAATATTTCTTGTCATGAATACCATTAACATGAATCAGGCAACAGGAAAAAAATTGATATACAAACAAACACAAGATTACGAGCAGAGCAAAGACTGACGGTAATGAAAATTAAGAAGAAAATATTATTTAATTATGTGCTAAAGGAAATTTTTTATTTACTATTCAAAGGGGAAATAAAGTAAAAGAGCAAAGATTAAATATACAAATTTCTAAACCTTAGAAAAGATGAAACGACATGATGTTAGGATAAAGACTATACTACACAAGCCCAGATAAGAAAAAACAAGATGAGACAATAGAAGACAAGATAAGGCAAGACAAGATAAGACAAGACAAAACAAGAAAAGACGAGACAGATAAAACAAGACAAGAGAAGATAAAACAAGACAAGAGAAGATAAGACAAGACAACATAATACAAGACAAGATAAGATAAGGCAAGATAAGACAAGATAAAACATGATAAGATAAGGCAAGGGAAGACAAGAAAATAAAAGAAGAGAGAAGAAAAGAAAAGACAAGACTAAACAAGACAAGACCAAACCAAACAAGAAACTGGACAAGATAAGACCAAACCAAATCAAACCAGATCATACTAGAAAGACTAGGCTAAAGAGACTACGCAATTATTCTACAGAATAGAATATAACAAGAGAGCTCGTGGAAACTTTTCTTTAGAATAGCAATATATCTTGGGAACCTTTCTGTAGACCTTTTCTATGGAATAGCAACATTTTAGAGAACTTTTCTATAGACTAGCAAACATCTTGGGAACCTTTCTACAGAATAGCAAAGTTCTGAAGAAAATTTTTATAGAATGGCAAAGTTCTTAAGAACATTTCTATGGAATAACAAAAATCTTGGGAAGTTTTCTATAGAATATCAATTAGCCTTGGAAACTTTTCTATAGAAAAGCAAACTTCTTGGAAACTTTTTTATAGAATAGCATATTTCTGGAGAACTTTTCTATGGAATAACAACTTTTTAGAGAACTTTTCTACGGAATACCAAAGTTCTAAAGAACTCTTCTGTTCTGTTCTCAAAAACGTTTCTATGGAATAGCAAAGATCTTGGAAACTTCTCTATAGAATAGCAATTGTTCTTGGAAACTCTTTTATTGAATAGCATATTTCTGGAGAACTTTTCTATGGAATAGCAAAGCCTATGGAATAGCAAAGTTTTGGAAAACTTTTCTATAGAATAGCAAAGTTCTTGGAAACTTTTTTATAGAATAGCATATTTCTGGAGAACTTTTCTATGGAATAACAACTTTTTAGAGAACTTTTCTACGGAATACCAAAGTTCTAAAGAACTTTTCTGTTGTGTTCTCAAAAACGTTTCTATGGAATAGCAAAGATCTTGGAAACTTCTCTATAGAATAGCAATTGTTCTTGGAAACTCTTTTATAGAATAGCATATTTCTGGAGAACTTTTCTATGGAATAGCAACTTTTTAGAGAACTTTTCTATAGAATAGCAAAGCACTTGGAAAATTGTCTATGGAATAGCAAAGTTTTGGAAAACGTTTCTATAGAATAGCAAAGTTCTTGGAAACTTTTTTATAGAATAGCAAAGTTTTTAAGAATTTTTCTAAAAAATAGCTAAATTTTGGAGAACTTTTCTATAGAATATCTTGTCTTTTACTTATTATAGTTAGGTTATGAATAATTTTTCTTTAGTTAGATGAATTTCTCAATAACATTTCATTGGTTTAGTATATTTTTTAAAACAAAATATTTAAAATGATAGTGTTTAATGTTTTCTGCTTTTAATTGTTATGCTGTGTTCAATATTCTGTGTTTATTGTAATGTCAACTGGTCGTCAACAAAACAGAGATTTTTATTACAAAACTTATTCGTTTTAGGTTGCAGTTACATTACCAATTTTTATATTTCTTTCACTTCAGTTATTTGTTATATTTTTTTACACATGTTCAAACATTTCCCAGGGAGGGTTCAGCCTTTGTAGAGGCTATAGTTTCCATATAGTCATATGTACATGCATATGTGTTTGAGGTTTTTGTGTTGTATTGCAGAAAAAAATAAATATATACACACAGCTTCAAAAGTGTGTAAACACCAGTGAATTTTTTGATTTTTTTAAGATTATGAAAAGCATTATGGTTCAACTTGAATTTTTTTTTCATAACCGAATCTATTATTCAACCAAATATCCAACAAAACGAAACTTTTAAATTTCAATCGATGGATAAATTTTAGGATTTTCATTATCTTAAAAAAATCAAATAATTTGTTGTGTTTACTTACTTTTGAGGCTCATAGTATGTGTGTATTTATAAAAACTACATAACAACATTTTACAATAAAAAGAAAAATATTTTTGCTAAAATTGCATGCCTGTTAACTTTGGTTTAATGTTATGGCCGTTAGTTGTTTTTAATTGCAATTATAATAGTAAAACTGTAACACAACAATGCTACAATAATAAATATACACATATAAATGTGAAAAAAAACATGGTAAATTAAAAAAAAAAAAAATATTATGTACTACAAATTGTTGGACGTATAAAAGTAGACACTTTAAATTGACATTTATAACACATGACTGGTTGGGATAATAGTAACTGGCAAATGTAAATGAAAACTGCTTATAAGCAGTGAGAAATTCTTTAAGTATAATTTTGAATGATTTTGAATTAAAGATTTTATTTGAATTCGTTTTTTAGTTGTGTTTTTATTAATTGTCTAAAATTAAGCCTAAAAGTAGACTTTAATTTATATTTCAGTAAAAGACTTCTAAATATTTATAGCTACTTATTTGCTAGAAAAGAAAAACTTAACCAAAAAAAGTTTATAAATAACAAAAGCTTATATGTGCTTATCAATAACATATAAACCCAAAATTTATGTTTATTTTCAGAGCCCCACACAACCATTTAAGGCTTAAAAAACATTTTAAATTTGCTGGCTTTGCATACAAATATCAATAAATTATTGAATATTATTAATACATAAATATAAAAACAATTTCTAAACAAACAAAATTTACTAAAAAAAAAAAATTTTTATTTTACTCTTTTGCTCTTTTAATAATGTTAAACCGAAATTTGTTTAAAGTAAAGCATACTTTCAGGCTGTTTGCTGGTATTTTTTTATTTTTTCCTACAGAACTTTTGCTTTATTATTTTTCTTTGCATTTAATTGCCTTTGATAAATTACTAAGCCAGTAATGTTACTAAATATGACTTCTGATTTTTATTGTTTAACACAATGCTGCAGCCATATTTCTTACTTGAGACGTTGTTAAAGTTTCTTTTTTGCTTAGTAATTCTGAGCATTTTTAGTCTTAATACTATTGTGTTTGTGCGATTCGCAGAAAGCGTAATTATATATATATATATAATTATAATTTCAGTGGCATACTTTTAGGCTGTTATAAAAGAAAACTTAATGAATTGCAGGAATTTCTATAAAATGCAAAGTTATTTTATGTAAATCTTTATAAGCATTTAAATAATGTTTTACAATATTTATACCCAGAAAATTGCCTAGAATTTTTACTTGCCTGTTTTTTTCTAACCAAGTTACTGTCATTTTTAATTTTTTTAACAGCCTTTCAAAATTCCCTCAATAGCTTATATATTCCCTCCACCTTTCCAAAACACACGTTACTAGTTAAACTCATTTGTAATTGTAATCAATCATCAGCTTAGCGTCCTTTAAATACCTAAAATACAAACAACTTTTGTCTCTTACATTTTAAAATAATTTTCAACAAAGCATACAAATTGTTGTCAGCAAATAAGGAAAAAAGAAAACATTACAATAAAACAAATAGAAAAAGTGTAAAATTGTAATAATTATAGACATTACAATGAACATTCGCACATTTAGTTTCCTTTTGTCATTTTTTTACACAGGCTAGAGCTGTGGAGATATCTTTATGTTTCATTTGTCAAATGTTGTGTTAACAGAATAAATGGCCCAAAGGTTTTAAATGGCAAGGCAAAACAAAGGCGTAGTGTATAAAGTAAAAAATTAACATAATATATAATTCTTTTATCTAGTGCCTAAATGTAAGTAAAATAATTTGTTAGATTTAAAGAGTACAGCTAAAACTTCAGCAAAATGTTTGCTATTCATGTCTGTTTTAGATTCCTGGGCTTTTTAAACATCAGACTTAATTTCACACTAAACATAGGTCTATTAAGGGTTTATTTTAATTACTTATTCTATCACAGTAAATATTGTTTAGCTCTCCTTCTATGTTTTCATTCCTTCGTTTACATTCTTCATTTCTAAACTACATTATGGAATATTTATGACTCACACTCAGACGTTAAACTACAATATGTTGCCCTAAGAACACTAATAACTGAAAGTTTTACCCTGTAAAACAATATAAGAAAATCGTTAACAATGTTTAATGTTTTCAAAAAATATAAATATATTTTCATTTTACATTCGACAAAAATATTCCCTTCAAATGAAATATTCATATGCTAAAAATCTAAAAGATATCAAATTATAAGAGCATTTTTCTTTGCTGGCATTTCATTCCATTTTCATGCATGTCACTCTATTTTTATGAAATAATTGAACAAATTACTCATACGTGACGTGGACAGCAGTAAGAGAAAAATAGGACAAACATACATATAAAAATGTATTTTATTGAGGAAAAAGACAAATTTTGTTAGAAAGACTTTTTGAAGGGTTTTACATAAATAAAAGTTAGGAGTGTTATGCTAAGCTGTAATCTAGTTCTGTTCTAGTTCTGTTCTAGTTCTCTTCTAGTTCTGTTCTAGTTCTTTTCTAGTTCTTTTCTAGTTCTGTTCTAGTTTTGTTCTAGTTTTGTTCTAGTTTTGTTCTAGTTCTGTTCTAGTTCTGTTCTATTTCTGTTCTAGTTCTGTTCTATTTCTGTTTTAGTTCTCCTCTAGTTCTGTTTTAGTTCTTTTCTAGTTATGTTCTAGTTTTGTTCTAGTTCTGTTCTATTTCTGTTCTACTTCTGTTCTATTTCTATTCTAGTTCTGTTCTAGTTTTGTTCTGTTGATTTTGTTTTCTTTGTGAACTTACAAAATTCTTCCTTATCTCTTAAAGAATTTTGGTTTTTGTATATAAAATTTGTTTAAAAATAGTTAAGTTAATATTTGTTTATCTGCGCTATGCATCGGTTTTGGCCATTTTATATATTTTGTTTATGTTTGTTGGTTTTCGTTTAACTTTATAACAGGAAATTCACATCCGTTTTCAATTTAATAAAATGTTTGCTAAATTGAGCACAATTTTTCTCCTCTCATTTTTTTGGGGGTTTCTAAATAACATTGAGTGTTTGTTGGTGTTTATAAGAGAATGATTTAATTGCTTGCTGTGTAAATTTAGTTTTTTAATAAATATTAAATTTAGCTTCAACCATAGTTCGAACAAATTTATAGGTTGTTGCCTAAAGCTAAGAATTTAATGATTTTTGAAGTTTATGGTCTGCAACAAAGAAATTAATGATTCTAAACTAACTTGTTATCGAAAACTTATTATTAGCTTTAAGAAATAGCCAAAGCACAAATCCATGGTCCTTTAGAGAGCATCAAATTACGGTTAAAATTAATTTTGATTTCAATTTCAATGGCTCATTTTAATAAAACTCTTATTTTATTCAAATCATTCTTTTAGTTTTAGCACAATATTATACAAAGGTATTTTTTCTTTTAATTTTCACACCAGCCCCACCCCCTTTTTCCGCCACCTGTATACTTCAACATATACTTAATCTTGAATTAAATTCAATTAAATATCACTCATACGTATCATTGCACTTTATAGACAACAAGTTGCTCTCATTACTCGTATATATGTATGTATGTGTTTTCTACATTATGCAACTTT
The DNA here is from genome assembly GCA_950370525.1 of Bellardia bayeri. Classification (NCBI taxonomy): domain Eukaryota; kingdom Metazoa; phylum Arthropoda; class Insecta; order Diptera; family Calliphoridae; genus Bellardia; species Bellardia bayeri. The sequence continues at coordinate 9,792,960 of OX493266.1, read as the reverse complement.
TTTTGTTTGGTGTTATTACGTTGTTTTAATTATTTTATTACGTTTTAAAAACAAATCTATTAGATAAAATGCTGTTTTTATGCTCTATTAATTTTAACAACAATTTGTGTTTTACCAAGTTTTATACGCATTTGTAACTGAGTAATTGTGCAGGATGGAAGGAGAGTGATTCGCTCTCTCGAGAACGTGCTAAAACCATTAATTACTTTTGTTGTAAAGCAACAAAAACCTTAACTTTATAGAAAATTAACTTTTTTTATGTTTTGTGTTTGAACATAAATTAAACTTAATTTGTAATTTCCATTTCTGTTAGTTACTTTTAAAACACAAGCAAGGAGGATTTAATAATAGTTAAATGCAGTTTCTATTTTAGCTACTAAAAACAGGGTAAAAACTAATTAAAAATTCTAAGTTGTTTTCTTTGATAAAGCAATAAATATAAAGCTAATCTTAGTTATAAAAAGTTTACTTTTTGAAAAAAATTGTAAAATTTAACTATTGTAGATTTATTTAGTTTTATTTAAAAATTATAACTTTTGAATAGAAAAATCAAAAGATCGATAACTTTAAATTAAATTAAAGCTAAAGTTAAATTTAATTATAGTTATCGAAAATTTTCTGGAAAACAGTTAAAATATCAATAACTTTTCTACAGAAAAGTTAAAATATCTATACCTGTTGCATAAAAACCGAAGGTTATCGATAAATTTTTAATAAAAATCGAAAGTTATCGATGACTTTTCTATAAAAATCGAAAATTACCGTCAAATGTTCTATAAAATTCGAAGGTTATCGATGACTGTTCTTTAGAAAAGTTAAAAAATCAATAACTTTCTATAAAAATCGAAAGTTCTCGATATGTGTTTTAAAAAAAAAGTTATCGATAACTTTTTTATAAAAATCAAAAAATTTCCATAACTTTTCTCCAAAAATCGTAAGCTATCGATAACTTTTATATGAAAATCGAAAGTAATCAATAACTTTTATATGAAAATCGAAAGTTATCAATACCTTTCTTTAGAAAAATTCAAAAAGTTATCCATAACTTTTCTATAAAAATCAAAAAATTTCCATAACTTTTCTTTAAAAATCGAATATTATCGATAGCTTTCTTTAAAAAATTCAAATATCGATAAATTTTCTATAAAAATCGAAAGTTATCAACTTTTTTATAAAAATCAAAAAATTTCCATAACTTTTCCATAAAAATCAAAAAATGTCCATAACTTTTCTTTAAAAATCGAATATTATCGATAGATTTCTTTAAAAAATTCAAATATCGATAACTTTTCTATAAAAATCGAAAGTTATCCATAACTTTTCTATAAAAATAAATAAATATCGCTAACTTTACTCTAATTATCGAACGCTATCGATATGTTTTCTTCAAAAAAAATTAAAATATCAATAACTTCTAGGGAAAACAAAAGTTATCGTTTACTATTTTTTGTAAAATAAAAGTTTCTTTTGTAAATTTTTTAACAAACCTTAAAGAAGTGACTGTATTAATAAGTTTTCGTTGCAAAATAAAAGTTTATTGATGAAATTTTGTTTTTAGCAAAATAACATTATTATTGAAATATGAATTATACCAAACAAAATTCCCCCACATACATATGGCTAAGGGTAGCTTACACTTTTTATGCACATCTACGTCATATGGTTTATTAAGCCTTATTCCCTAAAGTTTTTTACAACATTAATAAAACCTTAGCAAGATACTTAAGCAAAAATTCTGCTCATAAAATTTGTTTATATTACAAACATGGATGCTTGTTGGTCGTTATTATCTGCGTTACGCCCCTAAAAAAAGAAACAAAGAGAAACAAAAACCTCAAAAAAAATACATATTCATGCTGTCTTTGTTAAGCATATCATGTGTTAGCAAAAAAAAAAAAAAAGTCTGGCGAATTTTGATTCAAATACATGTTTCTATTTAACTGCGTTATGAAAGATTCACTAGAAAAAATAGATGCTGGAAAAAACCAGCTGGCTTTGATGGAAACCAGCATGTTGGTTTTATTTAAAGCTGCAGGAATGTTAGTGATTAAACTATAAATTAGATGGCACAAATAAAATAATAATAAAAAACGAATAAAACCAATTCTGCTCTATGCCAACAACAACTCCTTTTATACAGTTTTTTCGTTGTTGTTTAATGAATAGCGAATATGTGGGAATATTAGAGATCATGGTTGCATATAAAGGATTTTGTTGCTGAACATGACATGTAGTATACATTTATATTGTAGAGAGTAGTTGTAGGGGTATTAAAAAGATATAATGGTATCTTGATGGCCAATGTTTTGTATTTACTGGTAAAATAAGAATAAAAAACTAATTGTGGAGACTGGTATAATCTAAATGGTCTAGAGATTAATTAAAAACTTAGTTTTTCTTTTACTATATTTTGTAATGTATAAAACCTCTATCTTTTTACTTCTAGTTAAAAGCTTTAGAAAAATAATACACTTTTTTTTAATCAAGACATAAAGCCAAATATATGATACCCATAAGCGTATGATTATTATTTATTATTCAATTAATGCAAATATTACTCATACGTTAAGCGTTGTTAAAATATATTTTAATTTTTAAAACATTTTGAAACGACTAATTTAATCACATTTTAAACTTATTTAGAACTGGAATTAAAATATTGAGTTCTTATCTTAATATAAAGATATCTTGATTGAAATTTCAGTTATTCATTAAATATATTTTCTTGTATTTATTGTTGTTATTGTTTCTTTTTGTAGAACCCTCATTACTCTATGATAACAATCATTATCATGAAGAATGTTTGCGCTGCAATTCCTGCGGTTTGAATTTGACTGGACGAAATCAGAAGCGGGCCAGGAGATTCAAAGTAAGTTTATATTGAAACTAAACAAGTTTTTGATAATGTTTTTATACAAAACTTTAAATATCAATAATTTTACAATGGAACAGTAAAATAAACGATAACTTTTCTAAAAAAAAAAACCCAAAATCCAAAATATAAAATCCAAAGTTAGCGCTAACTTTTAAAAAAAAAAATCCAAAGTTAGTCCTTTTCTGTAAAAATCCATAGTTAAAGATAGCTTTTGTATAAAAATTCATAGTTAAAGCTAGCTTTTGTATAAAAATTCATAGTTAGCGCTAAATTTTCTATACAAATCCAAAGTTAGCGCTAACTTTTCAAAAAAAAAAAAAAAACGAAATTTAGCACAAAATTGTCTATATAAATTGAGAGTTAGCGCCAACTTTTTTTTATCTAAATCCAAAGTTAGCGCTAACTTTTCCATAGTTAAATCTAGCTTTCGTATCAAAATCCATAGTTAGCGTTAACTTTTCTATAAAAATTCATAGTTAAAGATAACTTTTCAAAAAAATCCAAACTTAGCACTATCATTTGTATAAAAATCCAAAGTTAGCGCTAACTTTTCCAAAAAATACATAATTAGCACTTACTTTTCTATAAGTTTCCATAAAAAAGTTAAGTTGGATTTGACTTTCGTTGACAAAATTAAAGCTCTGCACTATTTTCTCGGGAAATATTTAAGTTTTCTGTTTTTTAATGTTGCCTTTCGTTTTCTTTTAGAACCAAATACTTTGCGACCTGCATTTTGCAGACGTTGCCCTAATGGAGTGCTCCGATTTTATGCAACAGCTGAGAAGCTTTAAACCCCAATCATTAGGTTGTGCTGTTGCCCGTCGTAAAAGTTCCACAACATTAATATTTCCACTGCCACCGCAGGCATGTTCAGGTAAGCTTTGGCTCAATTACTATTTTAGTAAAAGTAAAATAAACACAAAATCCTTTAACTAGTTTTGGTTGTCAGGCGGCTTTGAGCATATGGTGTCATAAAAGGAAATATAATAAGAGAAAATTTCCTGCAAGCCTACCTAAAAGGTTAAATTGTCAAAGAAACACTAACCTAAGCAGCTAAATTTACTCAAATTACAAGAAATTTAATTGTGCAAAAGGGTACAGACTGGCTGTCACAGAAATAATTATAATTTAAATTACTAAGAAAGGACACGCATACATAAATAATTTTTCATAATTTTAGCAGCAAACACAAGCTGAATGTGTTTTACAAAGTATTATATTTCAAGGATAATTTACTACGTAAACAAATTCATATATAAATATATATATATGAATATACACAGATGGTTAGATAAAGTTTTGTGCTGGGTAGAAAACATTAAAATTCACAGTGTTACACAGCTCTAAACTATAACTTAAACATTGAATAACATTGCTATTCATTATCGCCGAGTTGGATGTGACTGGGTCTAAAAGTGCTTTTAGGTTTGTAATTGTGTGTATGTGTGTATCTAAAAAGAACTATTTTATGTGCAAAACTAAAAGAGTAAAGAGTACTTCTGGTTAGTGTACAACATGTTGCTAGCTTTGTGTGTCTTAGATAATTAAAGCCATATGGAATTATTATCATAATCATCATTTTGTTATGGATGATAAAAAAAAATTATAATGTTGACAACGATTATGATTATTTACTTAAAATTATAGGATAAAGGATATTTCAATACAATACAAGTACAATAGCTGGCTGGAATGTGTGTGAGCAAATAATGACACAGAAAATTGAAGCTAGATTTTATTACAGTCGGTATACTATATAGTTTTCTGGTTATAGTTAAATTGCCTTTTACAAAATTTTAATTAAAGAAAAAATAATTAATGATACCCATACGTCCAGAGTGGTTTTGACGTATGTTTGTTATTTAATTAAATATTACTCATACGTTCTAAGAGATTTTCATATAAAGCTATGTTTATTCTCAAATCTATAACAATATTTTCTCACGTTTGTTTGCTTTAATTAAACACTTCCAATTCTTTTTTTAGCTAAAATTTCTTTACAAAATCTTAGCTATTTTCTTGGTTTTATAGCTTTTCATAAATAAATCCCCATGTCTTCATTTCTTTAACATTTTATTATCTTTTTTATAATAATTTCCTGTTTTTTATATTTTTTTATTTATTGTTTAATAGCAATTTTTTTGAAAACACAAACAATTGCTTTTTTATACTTGGTGCTAAACGTGCTCAACATGACTGACACTGTATCTCTTAATATAATAAATATTAATAGCCAACAATATTGTTTTTTGATACTTCTTATTTGGCAGGACTTAAAAAAACAAACAAAATAAACAAAAATTGAAATTGCTTTTGATTTCCTTTGTCCATTAAATACTGTATTTTATAAATATTAAATAACACTTGTGAATAATACAAATGTTTCTTTAATTTCCAATGCTGAATTAATAACTTAAACAAAATCCTAATTAACATTAATCATACGCCTGGAATCCAAAAATTAAAATTAAAAAAATAATTTTTTAAAAAATCGCTTTATTTCTTAAGTTTTCGCCAAAACTACACATTTTATTAAAATAAAAATGAATCAAATTGAAATTCATTGTAATTTTCTTAAAGTTAAAAACAATTTTTTTAAAATAATTTTTCAAACTTTCATAAAAATTTCACAAAAAATTTATAATCACCCCTATCGTGAATAAAAATTCCACATGAAATTTGTTCCCTCTTATTTTTTTAACATTAAATTTTAATAGGAAAAATGTGAAAAGGGAACAAATTCCATGTGGAATTTTTATTCACGATAGGGGTGAATATTTCGTAGAAAATAGTTAAACATAAAATTAACACTATTAAAACATAATTTCTTTGATGATTTTTTATTTAAAAAATAAATACATTTTTTAAAACCTTTAAACATTTCAGCTCGAAAAAACTTTTTTACTTTATTAAAAGAAAAAAGGTCGAAGAAATCAAAATTAAATTTAATTTCACAAAATTTAAAAAAAAATCCGTTAATCATAAACTACTGAATGCAAAATGTTTTACTATTAATTATTTGTAGCCTGACTTTATTTAAGCAAACAAATTAAACCACATTTTCTGTCACTTTCTCAGAAATTTATGAAAATCTGAATTAATATTAATCCTATGCCAACATAACTCTAATTTTATTTTATAAATGTTTATGTTATTTATACAAAAATTAATTTAGATTTTCTTAAAAAAATTATTGGTTATAAAAATTTTAACAATTTATTTGTTAATATTTAATTTTGTTAAAATTAAATTAAATTAACAATGTGAACGTATGAGTAATATTATTTAAGATTTTATGAAATTTCTAAGAAATTTTGCTAGACTTTAGAAATATAAACACTTTATTTGTTAATTTCATTTAAGTAGAATTTTTTAAATTTCTAAGTTACTTGAACATTTGAATAATATTTATAAAAATTAATATAAATCATCAAAATGTTACTGTTGTAAAAATTTTTAGAACGAAAATTAGTTAGAAAATTTCTTATGGACGTATGATTAATATTAAATCTGATTTTTTGGAATATCCTCGAATTTAACAAGACTTTTTACTTTTACAATGACTAGATATTTTGTTATTTATAATTAATCTAAAGAAAGCAAAAATTTCATTCCGAATAGCGATTTATTTAAAGTGAAACAATATTTTCAAAAATATTAAACAGAAAAAAATTACAAAATTTTCCTTTTATAAAAAGTTTTATAATGTAAGATTATTAAATTATGGTTAATTTAAAGAATTTCAGTTTATATTCATTAAATATGTCTGAGTGAATGGAAATTTGTGAAAATTTGTAATTGACGTATGAGTAATATTAATTAAGAATTTTTGAAATTTCTTAGAATTTAACAAGATTTTTTAGGAAAATTTTTGGGTTTTACTATGTTACGAATTTTGTTGTTTATAATTAATCTAAAGAAAGTAAAAATTTCAGTCAGAATGTAAATTTTTTAGAATGACACAAAATTACCAAAAACAAATATTAAACAGAAAAAAATTTCAATATTTTCCGTTTGTAAAAAGTTTTATAATGAAAGTTTATTAAATTATGGTTAATTTAAAGGATTTCAGTTTATTTTTTTGAGATTGTCTTAGTAAATTGAAATTTTGAAAATTTCTTACTGACGTATGATTAATATTAATTGAGATTTTTTGGAATTTCTTAAAATTTAACAAGATTTTATAAAAAATGTTTGGGTTTCACCAAATGAAGTTAAAAATTTGATTTAGAATGGCTATTTTTTTTGAATGAAACAAAATTTCCAAAAATATTAAATAAAAAAATTTCAAAATTTTACTTTTGGAAAAAGTTTTATAATAAAAGTTACTTTAATTATGTTTTAAAAAATTCAAATTTCAGTTTATATTTATGGAAATTATGTTTGTTTTTCGAAATTATAAAAATGTATAATTGGCGTATGATTAATATTAATTAAGATTTTTTAAAATTTCTATGAATTTAGCTAGTTTTTTTGGGGTCATTGATTGGTTTTATTTGGTAAAGAATTTATTTGTTTATAATTAAATAGATTTAGTTAAAAATTTCATAAAGAGCATTTTTTCTTGCTAAAAACGAAATAATATTATTTATGGTTTTCTTTTTTTAAATTTAGTTAAATCTTTTTTTAATTATATTTGTTTTCAAATGCTATTTTATTTAGTTTGTTAAAACTTAAATAATTTTAAATGAAATTTATGAAATCTTTTTATAGTTTTTACAATAATTGAATAAATATGTAACTATAAAATCTCTTCTATTTTATTAAGAAATTCTTTATATTTTATATTTGCCAATTACATTTTCAACAGAAATTGCAACAAACAACAATTATCAGAAAACAATTAATACAAATTCATATTAGAACAACAACAAAATACCACTTAGAAATACTAGTTCTAAAAGAAACTAACATACCATCAAATTATGATACAACTATTGAACAAGCTGTAATTGTAAATATTGTAACAGCACCACAATAACCAAAACTACAATTTAACATGTTAGGAATGTATACAAGGCAGACAGATACTGTTTCAACTATTGTACGAGTATGTTTACTATAAACTAGAGATGAGTCTTGTATATAAATAAGCATATATATGTTTTTGCTATTGCTCCTCAGCAGCAGCAGCAACAACATCGATAACATATTTAATTGTATGCATGTGTTCATTGCTTATGTATTTAGCAAGTTTTCACTTAAATTATGTTTTCTACTTGCTATTCTGCTATAGCTTCTGTTAATATTCTTATTATTGCTGTTTATAAACAAATAATAAAGTACTATATACCCCCTATGTTTTCCTCACTTCCTGTACTTTTTGCCACAACTACGCTTTGCTTTATACTTTATGCTTTGGTTAATACTTTTTTAAGTAGATTTTCTCATTTCAAAAATATTGAAAACAAAATAAAAGAAACAAAACATTTTGCTAATGTTCTTTAAAGCAGAAACAATTTTAAGGGGAATTAAATTGTTTTGCAAGAAAATTAACAGAAATTTGTATAACGAATAAATAAAACTGGAATTTGAAATTTTTATACTAAAAACATTGTGTGCCAGTCTAATTTTACAACATTTTCATGGAATATTTAGCTTGTTATCTTTAGTAATAAACAAATGAATTCTTTAAATTACAATAGCCTAAAAATTTTAAAGAAATATCTGCTTAAGTTCTAAGAAATTCCAAAAAGTCTTAATTATTATTACGTCAATTACAAATTTCAATTAACAAAGTTAAAATAAAAAAAATGTAAACTGAAATTCTTTAAATTACCCATAATTTAATAACCTTTCATGATAAAACTTTCTACAAAAGGAAAATTTTGAAATATATTCTGTTTAATATATTTGGAAATTTAGTTTCATTCTAAAAACTGCTATTCGGAATGAAATGTTTACTTTCTTTAGATTAATTAGTAACAACAATTTTCCTAAAGAAATCTTCTTAAATTCTAAGAAATTCCAAAAAAAAACCTGAATTAATATTACTTATTACGGGAAAATCATTTTGGGTTAAATTGCATGATGTTTATAATCAAGAAATTTCAACTATTTATTTAAGTAAATTCTATTAAAAAATAAAAAAAAAATAAAATTTTGTCTGAAATTTGCAAAATTTTTGAATTTAAACAATTTTTTTTTTAATTTTTGATAACCCATTGATTGCGCCTCTCAAAGACCTTTCATATGATACCAAATTTACATATAGTTCCTTTTGAAGAAATGTGAAAAAATATCAAAAAACCCTCTACAAAGGACCTTTTTATCCTTTGATCCAGCTCACCAAATATTGACCCCAGGACAAAACAAAAATGAGAAACGTACTCTTAAAATGAATCAAATTTTCATATTAGTCGGGAACATCCGCAACTTTATTTTGGGGCCATCCTAATGTACATGTAAATAGATTTTTTTCTCCTTAAATATTTTTTTTATTCCAGACCTACAGAAATAAATATAATTAGACGTACCATAACACGTTTTTCAATAAAAATATGTTTTTGCTTGCTAAATTTTTAAATTTTGGACCCATTCAACAAAAACTCAGTACATTTGTATAGAAAAAAGCGATGCGATTTGCGTCGTTTCGGTTTGCGTCGCATTTCCCTGCGTCGTTAATAGGCAAATCGGGGCTCTAGTGTAAATTGTTAAAATTTCTATAACCAATAATTTTTTTAAGAAAATCTAAATTAATTTTTGTATAAACAGAAACATTTATAAAATTAAATTAAATTATAATTATGTTGGCATATGATTAATATTAATTCAGATTTTCTTAAATTTCTGAGAAAGTGACAGAAAATGTGGTTTAATGTGTTTGCTTAAATAAAGTCAGGCTACAAATAATTAATAGTACAACATTTTGCAGTCAGTAGTTTAGGATTAACGGATTTTTTTTTTAAATTTTGTGAAATTAAATTAAATTTTGATTTCTTCGACCTTTTTTGTTTTAATAAAGTAAAAAAGTTTTTTCGAGCTGAAATGTTTAAAGGTTTTGAAAAATGTATTTATTTTTTAAATAAAAAATCATCAAAGAAATTATGTTTTAATAGTGTTAATTTTATGTTTAACTATTTTCTACGAAATATTCACCCCTATCGTGAATAAAAATTCCACATGGAATTTGTTCCCTTTTCACATTTTTCCTATTAAAATTTAATGTTAAAAAAAAATAAAAGGGAACAAATTTCATGTGGAATTTTTATTCACGATAGGGGTGATTATGAATTTTTTGTGAAATTTTTATGAAAGTTTGAAAAATTATTTTAAAAAAATTGTTTCTAACTTTAAGAAAATTACAATGGAATTCAATTTGATTCATTTTTATTTTAATAAAATGTGTAGTTTTGGCGAAAACTTAAGAAATATAGTGATTTTTTAAAAAATAAATTTTTGGATTCCAGGCGTATGATTATTATTAATTTGGATTTTGTTATATTTCTTGGAAACCAGCTCAAATGTTTAAATTATTAATTCAGTATTGAAAACTAAAGCAACATTTGCAGTATTCATAAGTGTTATTTAATATTTATAAGAAAATCTCATTCAGTATTTAATGAACAAAGGAAATCAAAAGCAATTTAATTTTTTTTTGTTTTAAGTTCTGCCAAACAAGAAGTATCAGAAAACAATATTGTTGGCTTTTAATAAATATTATTTTAAAAGGTACAGGTACTTAAAAGTATAAAAAAGCAATTTTTTGTGTTTAAAAAAAACTGTAAATGTTTGTTAACAAGAAATTGAAATTGAAATCGAACAAAAAAATAATAAATTGTATGTTAATAATAAAATAACCAATAATTTTTGTAAAAAGTCTTTTTAAATTCTTAGAAATTTAAGAAAATCTTAATTGATATTAATCATACGTTTCAGTTATCTTTATATGAAATTTGGAAAAACCCCTACTAAAAGATATATTTACATTTGAAGTTAATGTAAAATTTTCTGTACATTTTGGATTCATAATTCAACTAATTATATTGAAGTTGATTCTTATAAAACTTTAATGACAAACAAAATAACTAAGAAATATAACGATTCTATTGATTGTTTTTATTTTTCTACTCCCCGCCCCCCTGATTCTTGATTATTTTGTTGTTTATTGCCTTGTTAAATGTCGTAAAATTCAACTGTCAAATTATAAGTTTGGTTAACACTTTCTATACAATAAAATAGAAAATCCAAACACATTTATTTAATTAACCTTCCCCTTTCGCTGCGAATCCTTAACAAAGAAGACACAAACTCTCAATTTACTAATTGATTTACTATTACATTGAAATCGAGCAAATTTACTGTAGCTGTTAGGATGAGTAGCAAACGATAGCTGATGGCGGAAAAGAAAAAAAAATTATGTTAGAGTGATTGATTATATTGTGGTTGAATGAAATATGATGCCAGAGTGAAGACATAAAGTAACCATGTGTTAGAGTATGAGGGAAATACAACAAACATGACTAAAGCAGTGTGTTAAAGTCATAAAAAAAGTAATAAAGCAAATTAAAAAGCAATTTTTGTATAATGTTTTTTTTTTTGGGGGGGGGGTGAAAAAAATCTGAATTGTTAATCAAGTGAATATCGGAAATATTTTGGAAAATTTGTTTGGTATTGTTTGCAAGTTGAAAGGTATACTTAACACTTAAAATCTAGGCTTTAATTTGGTAAACTAAAATCTACAATATGTATTTTACTTACTGAGAAAAATAAAACATAATCTTAATTAATATTAATCATACGCTCTCAAGACTTTTTGTTAATTTTGTAATAATTCCTTTAGTTTCAAAGTTTTTGACAGGTTTTATTTAATATTAATATAATTGTTTAAAATTCTGTTATTAAATATAATATAGTTTTTAATTATTTTAAATTTTTTATATTTTCATGTGAGTTTTAATAGTTCTTTTTAAATTAAAGTAGATTTTAGTGCATACTTTAAAATTGCTAAATTTTATTTGAAGAAATTCTTTTAGTTTTATGGTTATTTAAGAAAATCTCAATTAATATTAATCATACGCTGCCAGTTCTTGAATTTAATTTGTTAATATTTCTGGTAATTTAAACGTTTTTAAAATTATTTTGGTAAATATTGTATAATTGTTGAAACGTCTATTTAAAATGGTTTATTTAGAAAAAAAATAGTGTTTTGCAAAAATTTTCTTAATAAGAAAAAAATATGTTTTTAAAGAAAACTCGAACATTTTCTTTTGAAAGATTTCTCTTAGGAGAAAAATTGTTTAAAAAAATATTTTTAAAAAGAAAATTCCAACATTTTACTTGTAATATATTGAAAAAACCTTAAAATTTGTAAAAGAGGACAAGGTTTGTGGAGCTTCTGAAGAGTAAATATAAGCTTTTTATATAAGTATTTGGTGTTGCTGAAAAGTCTAGGACTTGACAATTAATAATTTTGTTAAATAAATAAATTGTTTACAATTTTCAGATGTTATTTAGCTTCAAAACTAAAAAAATAATAATACGCTGATTTTCCTGGATAAAAAATATAAAATTTTAATTAATATAAAATTTTAACGGTTAAAGATATCACAAGAGAATTTTAAACTATTACAGATTCAAATGTTGTTAAATTAATGGCTCTAAGATTGTAGCCAGTTTTTATTTTTAAATACCCAAATTCCCTAAACGTGGAAAATGTGTGGCAAAATTTTAATTTTTTTATAAAACGGCCCACTGTGACGTTATTTCGCAGGTGATTGTAAAAAACATTTCTATGTAGTTAAGTAACATATAGGGCTATACAAATATAGAACTTTTTAGAAGAGCGGTGCTTTGCCTATTTAGAATTTTTTTTATTTTAACCTAAATTTAGTTTTTTAAAATTGGCCAATTTTGGCTAGGGCTGGGAAGGGCTATGTCCGCTTACATGAGTCAAATTTTATTTCACATGCTTATCCATTAAGTTCTCTTTTTTTAATGTCTTTTTTAGCTCAAATACGTGTTTTAAAGAAAAAAATTTTTTTTCAAAATTTTTATTTTAAAAAAATTTTAAAATTTCTTTGTCAACTTTAAGTTTTCTTTTAATTTATTCTGTATTTATTTATATTGTAAAAGCTAAATAAATAAAAATTTTAAAAAATCTTTTAACTGCTGGGATATTTAAGAAAATCTAAATTAATATTAATCATACGCTTCTGGGTTTTTTAAATAATTTCTTAATTTGTTTGTTAGTTAGAAGATTTTTTAAATTTTTAAAAGCACCTTTTGTGTTGTTGTTTTGTTTTATTTTTTGTCCATCAATCCAGCCTATCAATCATAAGCTAAAGCTAATAATACATCAGCTAGCTTTATAAAATATATGTTTAAGTAATGAAAATAAAGAATACTAATTAAAGTATAAGGTGAGATTTATTACAAGTAATTTTATAACTAAGCCTGACACATTAACATTAGAAATATGTAGTTTCAGTAAAATATTAAGTTTGTGATAAAACTACACAGGCTCCTTTTTTATAATAAATACGTAGCACCTCTAAAGTTGCTTAATGCAAAAAACACTTAAATGCTTTCTATTTCAAAACAGCCTAAAACTAGACTGTTTGTTGTTCCAAAACAAATATTGAATGACAATGACAACAATGTTATAAAAAGCTTAAGGTGGAGTATAGCAAAGAAAACAAATATAACAAGACAAAATTAAACATTTCAAATGCCATTTAACTGTCAGTTTTCAAAGACTAAAGCCAAGTTAAGACGCATGCTGTCACACACATACAGAGCAAACAACAAAAAGTTTTCGTATTTTTTTTCTTTTGTTGAACAAGTAACGCTCTGGTTTTTTGTTAAACAGCAACAATGTATATCCCCAAAAGACCCCAAAGAAATTGTCATAAAAAATGGCGTCATTATGGTCAATATAAAAATAAAGACTGGATTAAACAAAACCAACAAAAAAAAAACTATAAAAAAATTGTCTATACAATACACACACCAAACAAACCAACCAACATTATGCCTGCCTGCTTTCATTTTACCAAAAAACCCACTAAAAAATTCCTTATCTTGTGCCACTTTATAAATCAAACAGTAAAAACTAAAAAAAAGTCCAGAGAGTTAGAGAGACAGAGAGTAAGATTTCAATAAGAGACAAGTTTAACACGTCATTTTTATTGCGTTTATTACTACAACTACAAGTGGTCCTCGTACATATTGTGCTAAATATATGGTCTATAGTTGCCATAGTAATAACTTTTCTTAATAACGACAGTTTTCTGTAGATTTATATCGCCTCTTCTTTTTTTGCAGCTTTCTATAAAAGAAAACTGAAAACAAATTTTGTGTTAACCTAAGGCTGTAATTTTTCTCACACATTTCTTTTGAATAGTGATTGATTTGTTTTTAAGCTGAAGAGCAAAAAACACGTATGAAAAAATAATAAAAAAAAAATATCTTACATTATATTAAAAATTCTTGATAAAATATTTCTTTGTTAAATAAACCAGTCAAAAGGAAAATGAAAATAAAATGCAATAAAGCTTTATAACTTACCTTACTTTTTATGTTGATGATTTAATATAAAAAACAAACTTTTAAGAGATTCTTTTTTTTAAGAAGAGAAAAGTTTTTGTTTGAATTTCTAAAATTATTTTAAAAGTATTAGAAAATTTATGGAAATTACCCCCACAAAACTAAAGATTTATAATCACACTAGAATTATTAAATAAAGAAATTAAACAAAATTTTAAAACCTTTGAATTACAGGCTAAAATGAGTAATTTAAATTAATTAACTGAGAGCGCATGATTAATATTAATTAGGAATTTTTAAATATTTCAAAAACTAGCAGAATTTTAAAAAAAAATATGACTTACTCGATATAACGACCCTCACTATAACGAATTCCTTGTTTTAATGAATTTTTTGAATAAGATTTAATACAAAATAAACCTCTTTATTACAAACACATTTCTCAATAGCCTCGTTATAACGAATTTTCATTCACTGCAGACTAACGAAATAGAAAGAATTATTTTCCTCTATTTAACAAATTTTGTCAACTAACCACCTTTTCAAAACGATTTCCATCAATTAATCCAAATTATATGAAACAGATACACACAAAATTATTGTGTTTGCAACGACAACGTCTCCAGCAAACCTATATTCGTAGTCGACAGCAGCATGCATTAGACTAACGGCTAAAATATTCGAAGAAAATTTTATTGTTGCCAATAGCTTGTACGCTTGTTGCAGCAGTTGTTTTGATTTATTAGCGGAAATCGTTCGCGATAACAAAGCAGATGATGATTAATATACAGAATTTTTTATTACCTCGTTATAACAACTTCACCTCGATATAACAAACCTCATTGTAACGAATTATTCGATATAACTTTTTTTTTTTCTAATCCCCTTGAGATTCGTTATACCAAGGTTGAACTGTAAATAGCTATATAAACATTAGTTCTAAAGACAACTTGAAAAAACTTTGAAATTAAAGAAAATATTAAAAAATTATTTGAAACAACTAAAAGCGTATGATTAATATTTAATAAGATTATTTAAATATTACACAAACTAGCAGGATTCTTTAGAAAATTTGTATATTTTATAATAAACAGCTATTTAAACAATAATTTCTAAGGCAAACCTTAAAATCCCTTGAAATTTAAGAAAATTTTAAAAAAATATTTTCAACAACTGAGAGTGTATGATTAATATTTAATAAAAACTTTAAAATATTTCACAAACTTGCAGGCTTTTTTAGAGAAATTTTATAGAATATTGTAATAAGCAGCAGTATAAACACTTTTTAAGCAAAGCACCTTAAAAACCTTGAAAATTCTACAAAAAATTAACAACTGAAAGTAAACACTTCAAGGCGTATGATTAATATTTAATTCGATTTTTTTTAAATTTCTGGAAAAATATGAAGCATTTTTTCTATTATTATTCTAAAAACTTATAGTACAAACAAAACTATATACATATACATTTAAAAAAAAAAATTAAAATTCGAAAGAAATTTTAAAAATTTTTAAAAACGACATATGTATTTAATAGAAATTAAATATTTATTTCGAAATACTTGAAAAAGTTTTTAAAATTCTTTCATTAACTATTTTCTCTAGAAAATATCATTAAACACAATATTTTCTATAAAAAATTCTTGTTCTATTCTTTTAAAATACTTTAAAATACACCCTTCAGTATGCTAAATTAATGTACTACACAACTGTATTTGTTTAAACCCCAAAAAGTAGACTTTAATTTACACTTAATTAACATTTATGTCACCCAATAATTTTAGAGTAACAACAAACAACAAATCTCCAAACAAGAGTTTTTTAACTTTTTAAAAGTGTCTGGGATCTATAGATTTGTCCGCCAACTCCTGCCAAATGAAATCTTAGCACAAAATATTGTGTCTGGCAGACAAAATTTATGTAAATATTCTATTATTATAATTATTTAATAACACAGAAAAAATACAGCCTAAAAGTATGCAATAGATGATTGCTTAAAAACTAAATATAATGAAGTGATACTTTTTAAAGTTTAGCTTTTAACAGAAACCTTAAAAGAATAAACTTGCAAGGGTTACTTTTTAGGGTTACTACATTTAGAAGCAGTTCTTTAATAACTAATCCGCCTTATTATTTTTTGTTAAATACCCCGAAAGTATTCCTTAGTTTATTAAAATGTATAGATTTTATTTTTATTCCGTTTTATTTGCCAATAAACAAATACATTTATTATTTATATACATATATTTATTGTTTCCTTGCCTTGCCTTTTTCCCAATAATTTATACTTTTTAGTATAATTTTTATTGAAATGTTTTTTATGTAACTACACAAGTGCTGCTTATATAGCCCCACCACTGTGTTTATTTTCTTGATGTAAGTTTGGCCCTCTCCATTTTACTAATATTTATGGAGTGTTAATGCTATGATAAAGTAGTTTTGGCTGCTATTAAGTTGTGTTGCTGGCTCACTCCCTTTTTATTTGGAATTTATAAAAGTTTTGTTATTGTTCTAGTCGTTATCTTGCAAAAGGACCCTTGAAATATGCTTCACATAAAAGTTTTGTAGTTGACTAACAAAAAAAGCCTGAAAATAGGCAAAAAATTACATTTTGTTTTTATGTTTGTTTTGTTTAGTGTGTGAAACTTTGAACTTTATTTTTTGTTTATTATTTTTCTTTACGTTTTTTCTTTCTTTTTTTTGCTAAAAATGATGAGTTGAGTTTGCGAAAAAAAATCTGCCCATATTTTGCATATTATTAAATGATTGTTAAAAAAACTTTTAAACTTTTTATAATTTAGAATATTTAGTTTTTTTTTTAATAAAAAAAAGTCCTTTTTTATCAATATTGTTGAGCTTGACGCTGAATTGCTTGAGTAGGGTAATCGATTTGTTCATGAGGAGTCGCAGGAGTTTTGTGGTTCTGCTTAAAAATAATGCAAACATTATTGAATCAAAAAATTTTTTGCAAGGTAATATTAACTTTTTACAACAAAATTTGTTTTAGTTTAAAATGTTTCTTAATTAAAAATGTTTATTCTATAGAAAAATTTCTGTATAAGCGTTTATTATAACAGTCTTTTTATAGAAAAATATGTGTATAACAGTTGTTTTCTATTAAAACATTTCTGTATTAAGGTTTTTCTATAGAAACATTTGTGCGTAACAGTTTTTTTCCATAGATAAATTTCAATATAACAGTTTTTTCATAGAAAACTGTCTGTATAACAGTTTGTTTGCTACAGAAAACTGTCTTATAACAGTTTATTTGCTATAGAAAACTTTCTTTAGCAATTTATTTTATAGAAAACTGTCTGTATAGCAGTTTCACCCCTCAAATCTTGAACTTCGAAACAATTTGCTCTCAAGAAATAACTTTTATAATGTATTGCATATTTTCTGGCTTTGGCCCTAAATTTATTTAAAAGCAAAAAGCGTAACACCCCGTTTATTATTTGCAGCTGCAAACCATTTACTTATTAATTTATGTATGGCTTTTGATAGTTTGCAATTTCTCGTTTGTTTGTTTTTTATGACTACATATTTATATTATTATTATTATTATTCAAAGCAAAAGTTTTCTGCAGCATATTAATTTATTTTCTAAAAAAAATTAGAAATTATGGCACAAACAACCAACATGCTAACATTTCACAAACAGCAGAAAACGTGGAAAAATGTTTTAACACAACACAACACTCTAGTACTTAAATAAGTCATTCTCATAGCTGTATATATCGGGATGTGTGTGTTCGAGAGCATATGATTTAAAATGTCATCACTTGGGAGACTAAATACAGTATGACCTCGGTTACTGCAATCCTCGATGAGCGCAACTTCTCGCTTATTGCAGCAACTAAAATATTTACATTATAGACTCAGTGTATGCAACTTGGCAAAAATTTGTGACTCAGAATATACAAATACATACATACTATGTGTGAAGAAATGTTGCCTTTAAGTATATTTAGAGCTGAAATTCTCAGTGAACAATCAATGATTACTTCAGTGCATGATTATCTTCATGAAATTACCCCCGACATTATAAATGAAGAAATGAATGCTTGGATATTTGGAGAAAATAACTCAAATTATGCAGCTAAAGATGAAGATGTTGAAAGCGATGAGGAAATTGAAATTGTCCAGGATTTGCCTAAAATAAAGTCCAAGGATGCCATTAATTCATTTGAATTCAATGGGCTGAAGAAAACAAAATCGGCTTAAAAGAAGTTTTGCTTCTTCAAGATCTTCGCGAAACTGCAGTGCAGAAAAATATTTCTAGTACCAAAAAGCAGTCTAAAATTTCTGACTTCTTTTAAAACTAAAACAAATAACCCATTACTCATATTTTGTACATAAGAATGTGTATTATTTAGTTTTTTTTTTGTTCAATTAAATTATATAGATATGTTTGTACGTAATGTTTTGTGTTTTATAATATTATTATTTTATTAAATTTTCTTGAAAAATTTTCATTTTCGTAGTAAATTGATAACACTAAAGTTGTTTTATTTAAAAAAATATATTAATTATGCACAAAATTATCTTTAGGGCAATATAAACTAGATATTGTTTGTATATAAATACTTAAAGCAGTGTTCATATATGTGTGACTCGGTCAATGCAACAACCGCGGTTCTTGCAACTGCCTTAGTTTTTATTAGTTGCAGTAACCGAGGTCATACTGTATATTAGATTTTGTAGTTGTTCACACTTTAAAAAGGGGATAAACAGCACAAACAGCAATATCTAAATAAATAATATTTAAAAAAATCATTTGAAGCTCAGACCAGTCAGTAGACTAAAGCTATAAAGACATCAGACTTGCAAACATATTTAAGAAGTCGTGTACAACTTTTCTCAAATAAATAGACTCATATAAACATGAAAAAATGTTAACGATATGAAAATTTTATGCTAACAAGTATTTAGCCAACTACGTGAGAAGATTTTTTAATAAAATTTAAAAAAAAATTAAACAAAAATAAGAATAAAATAGCAAAAAAGGGGGCACTAAAAAATATATGATGATTCATAAACAGTATACGTCAAGGCTACAAAGAAAACCCATAAAAGTTGAACGAAAAGAGAAGTTATTTTAAGTTAAAACCTAGAAGTAGGCAATAATTTTTTTCTATCAATAAACTCAAGTTTTATTAAACTGCAGAAAAAACTTGAATAATCTATAAAAAAAAACTGTTATGCCTAAATTATTAAAAAGAAAAAATTGTTATACACACTGTTATACTGTAATTTCTATAGAAACCCAATTATACAGACAGTTTTTTATAGAAAAAAATCTTATACAGACAGTTTTATATAAAAGAAACTCTTATACAGACAGTTATCTGTAGAAAAAACTTTTATACAGATAGTTTTCTATATAAAAAAAACTCTTATACAGACAGTTGTCTATAGAAAAAACAGTTTTCTACAGAAGAAAATCTTATACAGACAGGTCTCTGTAGAAAAAACTTCTTCTACAGACAGTTTTTTTTTATAGAAAAACTGTAATAAAAAACTCTTATACAGAGAGTTTTCTATAGAAGAAACGCTTATACAGAAATTGTTCTTGAATAAAAACTATTATACAGATAATTTATATGTAAAAAGGCATGTTGGACAGTTTCTTTAATCGTTATAAATAAAACATAAAGAGAATTGTAATTAATTCTAACAAAAATTTTATATTTTTTTAAAAATTTAAATATATTAAACATTTTTATTTGCTCTTTATGCTTTAGTTTTATTTTTAGCATTTTTAACATTTTTAATTTTAAATGTTTCCTAAAAACAGGCAACATTTCATAGGGTTTATTTACCCTTTATACCCTATAAAGGGTATAATTTTCTAGTCAAATATTTAAACTTATCTTTTCCCCTTATACAATCCTTTTTTATTTCCCCTGTCAAAGTCTCTTATTTATGATTATGATTGCGCTTTTATTTTGTTTTTGTTTAGACAAACTTTCATACCAAAAACAGAAAAAAAAACAGAAATTTTACACCTAATTATACATTTCCTTTTAAGCATAACAAAAAAACAAACTGTAGAGTGTATAGACAATAACTTAAGTGTACTTTTAAGCTGTTGGTTTTTTTATAGTTTGATTCCCAGCAAATTTAATTTAGCGGAACACCAAAACGTTTTAGTGTTAAGCAAGACAATCAAGAAAAAAAGGTTAAATTTTTCTGTAACAAACTCTGGCCTACACACTTTTCACTATGTTTATACACACTCACACTTACAGTGTCATATGTTTCAAAGCCATTTTACTGTGAGACCTGTGTTTAAAACAGTGTAACCGCCTAAATAATTAAATACAAACAAATTATATATTGTTGTTTTTTTGTGTGGCCCCTTGCCATATTGGTATTGGCAAAGGTAAATGTCGTTCATTGGTGTTTATAGGTTAAAATAAAAGTATTTTAAAGGTTGGCCGACCAAGCGGTTGCTGGCATAAAAAGTATGAAAGACAAAAAGTTTGTTAACGAATGAAAAAAATGTCTTTTAATGTTTATTATGCAGAACAATATTTAACAAACATAGAATTTTTTTAATAACTTTGTTATTCTTATAAATAAAGCTTTTTGTAACAAAAAATCACAGCATACCTTTGAGGATTATAGGAAAAATTTTATAATTTAGAATGAAACTTAATATATTGCAGGAAAATTAAAGATTTTGTTATTTAAATTAAGAATTTTTCAAAATACAAAAAATTTTATTAATATAATAGGAAACTAAAAAAATATGTTACAAAAATTAAAGCATACTTTTAGGTTTTAAAAGATAATATTTTATTAAACGGAAAATATTTGCTTTTTAATAGAATAAAAAAATTCAATGAAAATGTTAAAATATTTTAAATCAGTTAACTTTATGCAGCCACATAAAATCAAATAAAACTTAAAAAAAAAGCCAAAAAAAAATACGTGTCAGCGTTAGCATGCAATTATAATATTTAAGCCAAACCAAACAATTTTTTAATTAAATATTGCGTGGACACTAAATTAAAACAAAACTGCTAACCAAATCTTTAAACAGTTCTATAAAAATAAATAAATTATGCCGAAAAAACCCCACAAAAAAGCAAGAAGTGTTTAAGTGAATGATAAATTAAACCCAAAAAAAATAAACAAAAGTGCGTACGTTGGTATATTTCTTGTAATTTCCTGTCAGACCCTGTAAGACAGTAGCAACAAAGCTGTGACTTGTTTTTTAATGTCCAATTTTGACTATTGCTTGGTGTTACTTCTTACAGTGACTGCTGGGCGAATGTTGTCAACCAGAAAACTCGGTGTGTTAAGATAAAGAAAAAAAAATTGTAGCAAATAAAGATATGATGTTTAAAATAAAGTGGTGCTGTCAAAAACATAAAAATCACATTTAATGGCCAAATTTACAAAAAAACATTGTGGCAATAAAGCTGTTGTTATACAAATACAAAGAAAAGTAGGCAATGATCTTTATCATTAATAGATTGACATTTACATTTTCCGGTTAAATACATCAACAATATTGAAGATAAATTGACATTTATATATATTTTGGAGGGTGCTGTAGCTTAATTGGTTAGCGCATTTGATCATTAAGCATGAGTTGGTATTTGTAACCCGGGCCCAGCCGCTGCCACTCAAACAACATCAGTTTCTGATAAATATTAGTTTTCTTTTTATCCATCATAACTAATATTTATCACAGCGCCCTCCTTCGGTGGCATAGCATTTAAACGCCACCGAAGTAAAATAATTAAATAAAGGCTATAAAATCAAACTTTAAAAATAATGCGCCTACTTTACCACCAGAGGCGCTGCAATGCTGCACTAAACAAACATAATGCGCAACTGCAGAGTTGTGATATAAAGCTTTCTTCTACTTTCACCACCTTTATTTCTTCAATATATCCCCTTTCCAAAGAAAGTAACGCAATTATATATAGGCATATTATTTTCCTGAGTGTTACTTCTCATAAAATATATATATTTAGTTTAAAGGAAATTTAAATTATTATGTAATTTCTTAAATAAAATTTAAGTTATTGATAACACAGTTTTCTTAAAGAAACAGTAAAACAGTATAAAATTGCAGGATAAAAGTTTATCATAAAGAAAACTTTCGGGGTAACAGTTTTTCTTGAAGTAAAATTTCTGTTTAAGAGTCTTTCTTAAAAAAGTTTCCGTATAACAGTTTTCTTACAAATAAAACCCAAATAACAGTTACCTTAAAGAAAAATTCTGTATAATAGTGTTTCTTAAAGCTTTTCTTAAAGAAACATTTTAGTCAAACAGTTTCTTTTTTAAAGAAATATCTGTGTAACAGCTTTTCTTTCAGAAAAACTTCCGTGTAAGAGTTTTTCTTACAGAAAAATCTTCTGTATAATAGTATTTTTTAAGGAAAATGTTTGTATAACAGATTTTCTTAGAGAAAAATTTCCGTATAACAAAAAAATCCAATATAACAGTGTTCCTTAAAGAAAAAAATCTGTATAAACGTTTTTTTTTTTAAAGAAAAATGTCTGTATCACAGTATTTTTTAAAGAAAATTTTATATATAACAGTTTTTTTTAAATCTGTAAAACAGTTTTATTGAAGAAAAATTTCTGTGTAAAAGATTTTCTGTTATACAGAAAAAATTTTGTATAACAGTTTTTCTTACATAAAAGTTTCTGTGTAACAGTTTTTCTTAAAGAAAAATGTCCGTATAATGGATTTTTAAGAAATTATCAGTATAAGAGTTTTTTCTGTAGAGAAATGTCTGTATAAAAGTATTTTCCTGATAAAAATTCTGTATAAGTTTTCTCTACAGATATATATATATATATATGTGTATAACAGTTTTTAAATATAAAACTGCCTGTATAACAGTTTTAAGTTTATGTAAGCCTAAAAGTATGCTGCAGTTGTGTTAATAGCTTTTAGATTATAGTTAATACTGCGTTTATCTATTTTACAATAATGCTGATCTCATTAAACATTCCCTATTATGCCGTACAATGAATTCAGAGCCATTTAAGAAAATTCCACAAATACATTTGAATATTTTAAATTACATCACTTACTTGTTTTACAGCAAACATTTAATTTATTTATTTCTGGGAAAACATATTTAGGTTAAATTGTTCTATATTATAACTTTGAAACATAATTTCTTAAACTCATTAGTATTCGCATAGAATAGCAAGTATTTTGCGAGTTGTATGTAGAGTGACGATTGTGATGTTGGTGACGTGAGCGCATCATAATGATGTCGAAGATTTTCATATGCACATTGTATGAATTTAAGTATGTGGAACGTAATGCAGTGCAGCCTTTTATGCATCTTTAAGCAAATATAAAACAATAAGCAAACCAACAACAAAAAACAACTGCAGCAGAAGCAGTCACTTTATTTGAATTGTATTCAATTTAATTTCAACAAATCACAAAAGAGTGAGAAAATGGGGAAGAAGAAAAAAATTGTAGCATAACCTCAGGCTGGTTGTTTGTTATCAAAATGCTAGTAAGGTTGAGGCGTTAGGACTTGAAGGGGATTAAATTGGTGTTTGTGACATACATTTTGTTAAGACTGTCCTATTATATCTTTATATTATATGCAGTTAGTGTAATTTATTAAATTTTTTTTCTTGGTTTTAAAAATACTTTGAAATTTTTTTCTCCTTTCTTTGTTGTTTTAAGGTGTGTTTTTTTTTTGAAATCTCTAAGGAAACTAAATTATTTTCATGCTATTTGTTTTGCAAGTATTATACGGATTTAATTTTTTTGGTTTGCACTTCTGTTGCTGTGTGCAGAGTGTGGCAAAAGGTGTTGAAATAAACAAATGAACTTCATATGTAACAATTACTAGGTTCCCTTGACCTTTTTCTCATATATATATATATATATGTATATTGTTATCTAGCAGGCAGTTATAAACTACATAGTTAAATATAGAAAAAACATCAAAAAAAAAACAAATGAAAAACTAGGGGAACTCATGGTATTTTTACCCTTTTATTTAAGCTCATTTACATTTTATTTTGTGGTTGGTTTAAAGGGGAGAATTTGTTTCTAGTTTAGAGTTGATTTTAGATGCTGCAGTTTCAGTACAAATAGTTACAATACAATCCTCTGTGAAATTTCAAGTAGCTGGAAAAAAATCATCATCATTCATTTTCCTACTACACCGAACAGACAACAACAAATTCTTGGTAGTAGATGAAACCCAAAATTACAATCTGTGGAAGCTACTTTTAGTAGCATACTAAACTGCATTCTTTGTAGCAAAAACCTACAAGGATAATTCGTCTATGGGAGAACAAACCAGAATGTAAAAGTAAATTTTGAAAACAAGCATCATACAGCAAAAATTAAATGTTTAAACTGACTGTTTGGAGGTTGCCAATTCACTTGCTAGGGAAAGTAACAAATAAACTCATATAACTGCAATTGTCTCTCGCATGGTCACAATGTGGAAATCCCATCATTATTTAAGTTCAAAACTCTTTTCCACCGCTTTTTTCCATTGAATTACTGTGTAATTTTCTGCATGTTTAAACAAATTAAGTGTCATAAAATGTTGTGCCATTACAAAACTGTTTGTTCTTTGTAGTAATTAAAATGTGATGATGAGTAGAAATATTACGAGTAAGCATACATTTTTAATGTACTGTATATAATTAAAAAGGGAACAATTTTTACACTTCAATTGAGAAAACAATATTTTTTAAAGAAAACTGTATTAAATTTACTATTTTATAGAGCAAAAAAACTGAAAAAGCTTTAAATTGTTGAGTAAATTACATTGGTAAAGTATAAAATTTACAGAAAAATTAAGTTTTATATGCATTTTCAGCTTCAAAAACACGTTATCTGTAAAAACTTTCACAGAATTCAATTGTTTACATAATGTAAATAATGTAAATAATGTAAATTACATAGTTAATATAAAGCAAAGTTAAAAATTCAATGCAAAACTAATATTGTAATACATTTTAAGCCTCAAAATTGTTTTATAGATAAAAAATTTTACAAAATTCAATTTTTTACATAATGTCAACAATGTAAACAAAGTAAAGTTTTACGAAAATTTTATGAAAACATGTACTTTTAAAATAAATTACATGTTATGTATAAAGTTTTTAAAGAAATATTAGAAATTTTAAATGTAAATTACATTCTTTACATAAAGTTTACCTCTAGATTATATTGCTTACATGGGGTAAAGTAAAAAAAATTATATAAAATTTATATCACAAAATATTTTAAGGCTCAAAATTAATTTTTGGATGATAAATTTTACAAAAATCAATTGTTTAAATAATGTAAACAATGTAAACAAATAGATAAAGTTAAAAAATTCTAACGAAAACATGTACTTTTTCAAAAAAAAAATTACACGTTATGTGTATTCTCTTTACAAAAATTTAGAGATTTACCTGTAAATTACATTGTTTACATGTATACATTACATTGTTTACATGAGGTAAATTAAAAAATTCTTACGAAAACCTGTACTTTTAAAATAAATTACACGTTATGTGTAAAATTTTCAGAAAATTTTTGAAATTTATTTGTAAATTACATTGTTTACATGAAATTTACCTCTACATTACATTGTTTACATGAGGTGAATTAGAAAAAATTCTGTAAAATTAATATCAACATACATTTAAAGACTCAAAATTGTTTTATTGATAGAAAATTTTACAAAATTCAATTGTTTACATAATGTAAACAATGTAAACAAATAGGTAAAGTCCAAAATTTGTTCAAAAAATTCTTAGGAAAACCTGTACTTTTAAAATTAATTACACGTTATGTGTTAAATTTTACACAAAATGTTTGAAATTTACTTGTAAATTACATTGTTTACATGAAATTTACCTCTACATTACATTGCTTACATGAGACAAATCAAAAAAATCTGCAAAATCAATATCAACATAGATTTAAACGCTCAAAATTGTTTTATAGATAGAAAAGTTTACAAAATTCAATTGTTTACATAATGTAAACAATTTAAACAAATATATAAAGTAGTTAATTTGTGACAATAATCTTATGAAAACATGTGCTTTCAAAATAAATTACACAATTTCTATAAGATTTTAATAAAGTTTGGAAATTTAACTGTAAATTACATTGTTTACATAATGTCAATTACATATTTACATTGTTGACATTAGGTAAAAAATTGAAAAATTGTTTTTTAAATACATTTAAAGGCCTCTTAGCTGTTTTAAAACGTTTTTGCTAGAGAAAATTTAATTGTTAACATGCTAGACATTATGTAAACAATTGCTAAATTTGATTAAAAAATCTGTGAAATGTATTCACAATTAAAAAATTTAAATGTGTACATTGTTAGGATTGTGTAAACAATAAACTCATAATATGTTTTGTCTAAGGTTCTACCTAAAATTAATATTTACGTTATGTAAACAATGTAAATTTTAAGGCTGTGCAGTTAAATGTTTCGCAATTTTATTTAAAATTCTTTCATTAGCTTAATGTTAAGGAAATTTTTAATTATTTTTATAGTGTTTAGAAAGAAAACAATTGTTCAATTTATTTGATTTATTACAAATATTTGCAATTAAATTTGTTATACTATTGTCTTTTGCCGATTTAATTTTTCTTTTTTTGCTTACATTTTGTGTAAATAATAAATAATAATTGACGTTTTAAGAATTAAAACAAGCAACACAAACCCTTTATACACTTATCATCATCATAGTCAGTTTCAACAGCACTGTCATTAGCATCACTTACACAAACTGAAAATTTCGTAACAAAAAATACCTTAATATAACAAACACACTGGCAGGCAGGCACACAGACAGGCAGACGGATGAATAGACAGACAAACCTGCAGACACACACTAATTGAATAAAAGGATGAAACTAAGAAAATAATGTTGACATTATAAACTACTCATTAAATCGTTACAGCAATAATAATAATAACAATGGCATTCGGCAATACAGCTGAAGTTTCTAAACAGCAACAGCGACAGTGTAAAATATAAAGGAAACGGAAATGACAATGTAACACTTGCCAAAGGAAATATAAAAACAAACAAACCAACAAACAACAACAATACAACCAGCTCAATCATGAAATGAATTTAATAAAACTCAGCGTCATTTACACTAGAAAAGAAAAATATATATGGACAAAGACAACAGCAACAATAACGACAACGACAACTAGCATAAAATTAAAATCAGACAGACATAAAGTAGAAAAACATGTTCAGACTTGAATTTGATTTTGGAACACAAAAAAAATTGTGCAAAAAAAACATACAATGGTTTTGACAAATAAAACTGTCAACCTGAAAGACAAAGACATGGATACTTAACGTAAACTTGTAACAATGTAGTCTTTGCCCTTTCCTTTTCTTAATATAAGGACCTCTCTCTCTACTCTACTAAATTATTTTCCTGTGTTGAAATATATGAATGTAAAAGATTATGTTGAAAAAAAACCAAGCTAAACGTAAAGATATGTTTTGTGCTATAAAGCACGAAGAAATAAACGAAATAAAAAGTATTAAAAAAAAAATATATTACCAGAGAAGTGTTACGTGACAATAATTTAAAAAATGGAACAGAGAAAAGGAAAATTTCAGTAACAAGAAAAGCAATAGTTTTTAAACACAGGGATAGAATAATTTCAAATTTTTAAAAGTACATTTTTAAAATTTTGAAAATTTTAACAAATTTGCTAAAAGAGGAAATTGTTTAAGAAATATTAGCTTAAATATGGAAAATTTCCCTTTAAATATGAAAATTTTATATTTCAAAGTTAAAGTAGAATAAAAATGGTGTAAATTTTTGACAATTTGCCAAAATTTTGAAAATTTCCTTTTAAGGAATTTTTTTTTTAAACAAGATATTTAAACAATTTTAATATATTTTGAAAATTTGCCATGAACTAAAAATATCCTTTTAAGGGAAATTTTTGTTAAGAGAATTATTAAAAAAAAATTTCCATATTTTCAAATAAAATTTTAAACTAAATTAAAATATAGTAAAATTTTAAAAATTTCCTATAATTTTTCTTTTAGGGAAATTTTTGTTTACAAAGATATTTAAAATAAAACTTAATAAAAATTTAGCAAAATTTTGAAAATTTCCCAGGAATTTAATAATTTCCCTTATAGGGAAATTTTTGTTAACAAAGATTTTTAAAATATGTTAACATATTTTATACTTAAAATTTGAAACTAAAATTATATTTAGCAAAATTTTAAAAATTCTCCATAAATTTAAAATTTTCCCTTTTAGTGAAATTTTTGTTAACAAAGTTATATAGAAATGTTTACCACATTCTTTTTTAGAATTTAAAACTTAATTAAAATTTATCAAAATTTTTAAAATTTCCTATAGATTTAGAAATTGCCCTTTTAGGGAAATTTTTGTTAACAAAGATATTTAAAAAGTTTGACCATATTATTTTTTAAAATTAAAAACTTAATAAAAATTTATCAAAATTTTTAAATATTTTCATAAATTTAAAAATGCTTCTTTTAGGGAAATTTCTGTTAACAAATTTATTTTAAAAATTGTACCATATTTTTACGTAAATTTAAAACTAAATTAAAATTTAGCAAAACATTGAATATTTCCCATAAATTTAAAAATTTCCCTTTTAGGGAAATCAAGGCGTAATTTATACTTTTTACGCCACAAATAACCAAAGATTAAAATGTTTAATGAAGCGCAGAAGTACATTTGGGTGATTGCATACATACATATGAAGTATGTATATAACAGACAAATTCCTGAAAGTTTTTTTACACAGATATATGTTTGTCTTAATTGCAACCAAAAAACCGCAGAAAACGAGATTTCCGTTTTTACCACCGGAAGTTAAACAAATAATGTACTCATGTTAACTTCTGTTTTTAACCGTATACATATGTATGTATTATGTTATACGAGTATGTAGATTAAATAGATTTTTTTCCTACGCTTACTTTCTGCATTATAAAGAAAATCACACATAAATATGGTTGTAAGTAACAACAAATACACACACCATGCACAGAAAAATTTGCAAAACGAAAGGAAATCAACAAAATATTTCATACTCTAAGAATTCTATGAGCCGTAGAACCCTTATACAATATAAAACCACTGACGCAAATTGGTAAAAAAAAATAAACCAAGACTTTTTCTATTTCCCTGCTTATACACATGCACGTTGTGCAAATGTGTGCTACTATGTTCAGTGTAAAAAATATAGGATTTTCTCTTAGTAAATTTTGTGTATTCATGTATTTTTTTTTGTTCTTTTGTTGCTGGTTGTATGGATGGGTAGACGTGTTAAAGCTACAAGTTGATTTTACTTAAAACGTGCTTCTGCATGGACATTTTAAATATGTGTTTGCTAAGATTTCTTTGCTAGCTTTTTGTGCTACTAATCTGCAGCAAATGTAGTGTAAAACAAATTAAACACATTATAAAGAAATTTAAATTTGTTATGCAAAAAAAATATTCTTTTAAATGTTTTAAATCTATATACATACATATATAAAAATGAAATGGTCCCTGTATGTAATGCCATCACGTGAGAACGTCTGGAGCGATTTGGCTGATTTTTTTTTATTCGATTCGAAATTCTCAGAAGGTTTGTAAAGAAAAAAAATTCAAAAATTCCAGGTAAAACTCGGAATGAAATGTTCCATGTATGTAATGTCATCATGTGAGAACAGCTGAAGCGATTTGGCTGATTTTTTTTTATTCGATTCGAAATTCTCAGGAGAAGGTTTGTAAAGAAAAAAAATTCAAAAATTCCAGGTAAAACTCGGAATGAAATGGTCCATGTATGTAATGTCATCATGTGAGAACGGCTGGAGCGATTTGGTTGATTTTTTTTTATTCGATTCGAAATTCTCAGGAGAAGGTTTGTAAAGAAAAAAAATTCAAAAATTCCAGGTAAAACTCGGAATAAAATGGTCCATGTATGTAATGTCATCATGTGAGAACGGCTGAAGCGATTTGGCTGATTTTTTTATTCGATTCGACATTCTCATCCATGTATGTAATGTCATCATGTGAGAACGGCTGAAGCGATTTGGCTGATTTTTTTTTATTCGATTCGAAATTCTCAGGAGAAGGTTTGTAAAGAAAAAAAATTCAAAAATTCGTGGTAAAACTCGGAATGAAATGGTCCATGTAGTATGTAATGTCATCATGTCGATTTGGCTGATTTTTTTTTATTCGATTCGAAATTCTCAGGAGATGGTTTGTAAAGAAAAAAATTCAAAAAAAAAGCATTCCTTTTATATTGATCTCTCTCTTCTTTCTGTTTCTCTTGAGCAGCTGTAAGATGATTTGCTATTCGTTATCACTACATGCCGTATTAAAACATGTTTACTCATGCCTAACAATACATACATACATATAAATATGCTGTAAAATAACAACAAAAAACAGAAAGAATCTAAGTCTACACAGCAGCAAAATTTAGTCTAACGCATTAAAATCTATGTTTAAATTAATAAAAGCAGCAAAGCAAAAAATACTAAGAAAATCCCAATTTTTTCTGCGTGATTTACAAAGCAAGAAATGAAATATTCCAAAACAACTTTTTTTATTTATTTGTTACAGCAAAAAAATCCTTTTTAATTCAAAAAAAAAAAGAAATATAAATAAAATCATCATCCCATTAATATAACAAAAACACAGAAAAAAAATTTGTTCTTGGAGTTTTAAACCTGCAGGAACCTGGGGACAAGTGTGTCCAAGTCACCACTTTTGTCTACTATTTTGGTGACGGTTTGGCGACATTGTCAACAGCATTGCCACAATGGTTATTATTATACAATTTTTTTTTCAATTGTGAGCCCCGATATACTAGGTGATAGTGTGCCAGACTATCATCCAGAGGGTTGCGGGTTCGATTCCCGCCAAAGACTCCGGGTGTTTTCGAATTTATTATTAATTAGGTATTTTTTAGTATTTTAATTTTACTTTATATTAAAAAATAACTCCAAAAATGAGCAAAAAACGCATTTTTATTTTCTATTTCAGAGAAGTACCAAAGTGTAGACAATGTGGTCGCAAAAGAACTACCTTGTCAATAGTAACTATGTCAGTAGTGGATTTTCAATGATACGCACATGTTAAATGTCTATAGTAATTAGCATTGTCTGGGGTATACTAATTCACTAGTACTGGTGACTGTGTCAATAGTAAATCAGTACAGTTTCACTATTGACATTTCCTGCAGGGAATAAATTTTTAGATTTGAGTACCTTTGTCTTTGTATGGATTAAAGCATATATTTGTGGGTTTTGTTCAATTGGCATTATGTGCGTTTGACTGTAAACAAGCAAAAGTGCTAAGAAATCCTGCTTTATATGTTATGTATTTCTTCCTAAGAATGAAACTGTTTTTTTTTAGTTTTTTTTTTTGATAAATATTTACTGCAAATATAGAATGGAGAGTGAAATATTTATAAAAATGGCAAAAATTTGGCACTAAATGGCAAAAAAAAGTACCAAATAATTTATTTACTAAATAAGAAAGTATTTCTTAAGACTAAATAATAATTGATTCTGTATCAGAAAGTTTAAAAAACGGTGTTTCTATATAAAAACTGCCAAAAATATGTTGGTATCAGTTATTATAAAAAAGTAAAATAAAATTTGTTTATACTAAATAAAAAAGTACCAAATATATTTTTAGTAACTTATAAAAAAGTACCAATATTTTAATTTTCTTCAATTACATCTAATGCTAAAAATATTAAATATAAATTTGAAGCTTTTCATAAGAGTTAAAAATTTTGATACTAAATAAAAACTTTTTAGGATACTAATTGAAAGAAAGTACCGAGATTTTTTAATTTTTCTTAAGGGAAATCAAAACAAATTTTAAATTTTTTTTGAAATTTTTACAATGTATCATATTTCAGATTTTGAGAAAATAAATATTTTTTATAATTAGTTTTCCTTGATACTTTAGTAGTTGAACATAAACAAACAACTTGTTTTTTTAAATTAAGCATAAACAAACGAAAAATTGGTACTAATTCAAAAAAGTACTTTTTTGGTACCTTTTGAAAAAAGTACAACATTTTTATTTTTCCTACATTAAATCTAAAAATTTAGTTCTACATAAAAGTTAATAAAAAGAACATGTAAATAAAAAAGTAACATACAATTTTTTGGTACCAAAAAAAAAAAAAGTACAAAGTACAATTTTTGGCACCTTATTAGAAAAAAGTACCAACATTTTCTTAAATAAAATCAATTATTTAAGTTATTAAATACAAATTTAAAACCTTCCATTAAAGTTAAATAAATTGATACTAAATAACAAGGTACTAAAAGTACTAACGTTTTTTACTTTTTCTTAAATGAAAGCAAAGTATGGTTTCATTTTCCTTAAATACAATATTCAAATACACATTTTGAGACTTCTTCAAATGTATGATTTTTTAGGATTTAAGGAAATACAAAATAAAAAATAGTTCCAAATTTGCGTTATTGTTGAATTACATTAAAAAGTTGAAGTTTTAAATGCAAATTTAAACATAATATTGACTGTATAAAATATGTATTTAATTTTGTATAAAACTTTTGGTACTTAATTAAAAAGTACCCCAACATATTTTGGTACTAAATGGAAAAAATACCAAATTTTTTTTCGGAACCAGATAAAATATTAAGAAATCACAAATTTCTACATAAAATAAAATAACAAAAATAATTCCTTAACTTTTTGTAAACAATTCATTTTAAACCCCACTATAATTTACTTTCTGTTGTCTTTTTTCTTTCAGGTAAATATGTTGCTATTTCAAAATCAGTAAGTCGGTTTATAAAATTATTAAACTTTTTTGTTCTTATAAAATATTCATGGAAAAACATAAAGAAATTAATAATTCCTAGCACCTAATAACCCTAAGAACTAAAGTTTTTAAATAAATATCTGCAAACATAAATAATAAGAGGTACTAATACTATGAAAGGATAGCATATTTATAAAAAATTTGCTAAGCAGATAAAGCCTTTTTGTTCCTTGCACATTTACAAAACTGGAAAACTTTCAAGAGGTAAATCCGTATAAATTTGAAAATTTATTAAAGCTTGGTCTATTATCCCTAACACATTTAAAGATTATTCATTGAGGCTTTAATCTTGATATGAAATCTTGCTTTTTACACACTTATTTTCTCTGAGTGTAATATAGTAGTTTTGCATTTTTCTATTTATACCAAACTCTAGTCAATTTAGTGGCTGCGCCATTAAACCTTCAACTTGTTTTTAGCCTTTATATTATTAGTTCTTGCTTTTACTGTTTGTTTGGTGTTGTTGGTTTTTTGCTTTAACATTAATAGCCAGTCATTGGGGGGAGTCCTTTATGAGGGAAATGCGTCGTCGTTGATGCATTAAAGATGCAAAAGCAACACGATAAAATGAGTGAAAAAAATAATGCAGCTTTTAAAGTTTATGAAGTATTGAAAATGAAGGTTGTTGGTTGGCTGATAGTTAGTTACAAACAAATAAAGTTTTTCTTTTGTGTTGCTTATAGTTTTTTTATACTTTATGAAAATTGCCTTGCCAATGTTAATAATGTTGAAAGGATCAGTTGTAGAAAGTAAAACACAACAACTGTGAGAGAAGAAAATAAAGTAGAAATTATTTTAAAAGTTTTATGTTAATATTCTTTAAGGTATTTCTTTTGGCAATAACCCAGTTTTTTGAGTGTGATAAATAATAAAATGGCAGGGGCGTTAAATTAGAAAAATATGTGAATAAGGTTAAGAATTCAAATATTAAAATATTAACAATATAATAAATTGATTTGTTTATAATTCTCTATAAATTAAAAATTTTGTTTAAAGAAAGTTTCCCTTCAAAAAAATTTCTCTTTGAGGGATTTTTTTAAAGGGAATTTTTCAAAATTTGTGAAAATTTGCACTATTCATTCACAATTCCATATCATAATATACAAAAGGGTCAGAACTCAAATTTTCCAAAATTGACTTTTTTCCATAAATTAATTCAGAGTACACATCTCTAACTACTGCAAAAATTTCTTTCACATCACTATTTTCTTTAACTGGAAAAATACAGTCTATTTTTATGTTAAGTGTGTTGCTTGTGCACGATAAAGTTTTTTGTCTCTCCTGAAAATTTTAGTATTTTGAGTTGTGACCCTTTTCTATTTAGGATGCGATATATTTAAAATATCTTTTTTAACGAGGAAAATTTTTTCAAAAACGGAAAATTTTTAAAATTTCTTCAAATTTGTAATATTCCTTCATAAAATTTTGAAAATATTTCTTATAACAAAAATTTCCCTCCAAGGTAAAAATTTTAAGAAATTACAAAAAAACTCTTTTAACAAAAATTTCCCTTCGAGGGAATTGAAAATTTTAAAACAAATTACATTTTTGTTCATTATTATTGATAAAAATTTAATTTTGAAAAATCTCTCTTAACAAAAATTTCCTTTTAAGGAAAATTTTCAAGATTTTGTCAAAAATGTTATTTTTGTTAATTATTATTGAAGAAAAATTTGCAAATTTATTTAAATTTCTTCATTTTTTATTTGTCTGGCCAAATTTGTTGAAAATATTTTTTTTATTTCAAGTTTTTGCCTATTTTGTGTGTTCGTTTCATGATGTCACTAATTTAAATTGACATTTACAAGTTAAAAGCTTTTTGATGTTAAAGTTTGTATTTAAAAATTATAATATATTTAAAAACTTTTCAATAAAAACCAGCCTTTTTGAAATATTAGATAACAACAATATAAAGCCATTTTAAAATAAAATTTTATTAACAAAAAAACAACTATAGTATGTATGTATTTCGTTAAATTGATAAGGAAACACATGCTTATGTTTGGTATCTAACACATTTATTTATACATTGATACATACATACATACATACATACATACATATGTATGTATGTATATTTATCAATGGCTGTGTGTGTATGGTTTATGTGGTTTCAAAAGAATTTCTTTCAAATGATTGATTGACGTTGAATGTTCAGAACAAAATAAGTTGTACTAGCAAGCAAACAAGTTATTATCCTTACTCGTCTATCACTTTCACTTCAGTGCGTAAGTAAGTAAGAGGAAGTATGAGAAGATACAAAAGCACACTCTTTAACCAACCAATCAAGCAAAAATAACAAAAAAAAAACAGCAGCAACAACAGCCATAACAACAACAATAATACATGATTAATTTAAAGTGACAAGAACAAGAACGTCAACATAACGGAACTGTAAATGCTGTAAACAAATACGCAACATTTACTAAAGAGCTGGGTAACAGCAGGAAACACACAAACAACAACTACATACTTACCACTAAAAATAACGGTAACAGATAAAAAAACAAAGAAAAACAATAACAACATACACACTCACACTCAACACTTACTTACACCTTTAGTTAATGCTACACCCACTACCCCAACTAGCATTTTTTTAAAATTTTAATCAAATATGAGCGATTAAAATAATCACTTATGCTCTCGCTTTTGAGTCGAAAATTAATGTTTTGCCGCGACTCTTCTGAAAGAGTCTTTTATGACTCAGTTTTCTGAACTCTTGCGACACATTCTTGTCACTTTCTTAAAAACAGTCATATTATGATCATCTGTGTGATTAAATTATGATTCCGCACATTCAGCAGATTTTGTTTTTGTTCAGCTACGCCCACTACTCTTACTAATGCTATCTTGCTTTTACTCACTGTCTCGTTTTTGTTTTTTTTTACAAACACACGAACAAATTGCTTAACATTCGTTAAACCTTTTGCTAGGTTATTTATGCTGCTGTTGTTGTTATTATGGTATTGAGAGTTGCGTTGCATTGCGTTGCGTAAGTAGTGCTTCTTATTTCTTGCTGTAGTAGTAGTGTGTAGTTGTGTAATGTACTACTTCCCTTGTTATTCAAAAGCATTATTGTTAATGGTGTGTGTGTTGGCTTGTTTTTTCTTCTTGAAAATTCATGCAATAACAGTATTATTGATAACGTTTCTTGTTGTTGCATATTTTTTTTTTGTTTTTAGTATTCCGTGTGCTGTGTTGAGTTCAGTTTTCTTAGAGGGTTCTTCTTGTTTTTTTTTCAATTTATTTTTTTTTTTAACAAAAATAACTATGTGTATTTTTCATGGTGGGCCTCTAGGGAGTCTTCTGTTTTGTCATTTGTTTCGTTATACAAAGTGTATGGAACAACCGTTACATTGTCACATACAGTTTTTTTCTGTGTAACAACAATAACAACATTTAAAGGGGATAGAGGTTATGTAAAATACGTATGTATTATATTGTAAAATTTATGTCAGTTTTTCTATAAAACAAACTGAATGATAAGTAAAGGTATGAAGTATTAAAAAAGTACATATGTATGTACTTCATACCGAATTCGAAATTTCTTATATAACCAAAAACATAATTTACTTTACACCAACATTGAAATTTAACAGCCTCTCAATAATAAAAATAATGTAAAATTTCAATTTAAAAAAAGTAGTATATCTACTACTAATTTTAAAAACCTTGTAAAACAAATTTTTATGCAGCATTTACTTAAACATATTTTATAACAAAACATACAAAACTCATTTAAAAAATCATACTTTTTATTTGAAAAAAGTAGTAAAATTTTGGAAATGTTTTAAAAATTTCTTTCTTTTTACCAAAATGTTGTTAATCGAAAAATATCAAAAAAAAAAAAGAAAAAAAAAACAAATGTTATTATAAAAAAGCAAAAATCTTACTAAAATTCTTATTAATATGTACACTAAAAATCGGACTAATAAAATAGTGTTAAATCTACTACTACTTTTTTTACGTCATAAAAAACTGAAAATAAAATTTAAAAACAAGTTGTATGATAAAATAATGAAAAATTATGATTTTGAAAATAGTGGCATTTTTACTACTTTTTTTAAAAATCTTAAAACAAATACTTTTTTTAAATAAATTTAAATTTTATTACCAGATGTTAATAATTTGTATAATTTTAGCAAAAATATAGATAAAAAAGCACTATTTTTAAATAGTAGTAATTCTACTAATATTTTGAAAATGTGTAAAACTTAGTTTTTACATATAAAAATAAATTCATGAAAAATTATGATATTAAAATTGAAGGAGTAATATACTACTTTTTTAAAAAATCTCAAAAAAGTATTTTTTGCACAATAAAACTCATTTTAAATATAAAATATTCATAATTTGTACAATTTCAGCAAATATAATTGAAAATATGCAATTTTTTAAATAGTAGTAGATTTACTACTATTTTTTAAATCATAAAAAATTGTTGTCAAGCAGCAATTTGAGATTTAAGACACCTTGTATTAATGAATAAGCAAAAACTATGAGTTGATATAGTACTTTTTTTAAAAGTTATCTTCTTGAGAATTTTATAACAAAATTTAGCAAAAAACTTTATAAACCCCGAAAATATAACATTATTAAGAAGATTTTGTTACTAAAACTAAAATTGTATAAAATTTAAAAATAGTAGTAGGAAAAATAATACTTTTTAAAGTTTTTCTAAGAATTTTATAGCTCAATTTTGCGAAACGTTTTAAAAATTATCTAAATATTTAAGAAAAAAAATTGTTCAAACAATTTTATTTCTTAAAAATTATAACTGAAAGGTCGGATAAAAGCAACACTAATTTAATTATCTAAAAATTCAGTAGTTTTAAAAAATAGTAGTAGAAATACTACTTTTTTAAAAAGTTCTTTTTCTGTGAATTTTATAACAAAAGAGATTGCAGCAATTAAAATAAAACATTTGTTAAAAGATTTGTTTGCCAAAGTGTACCTTTTAAATAGTAGTATTTTTTGGGGGAATTTTAAAGGAATATATTTTTAAGTGACTTATAACATTAAAGAAAATAGCTTTTATTTAAATAATTTATTAACTTAAAGTAAAAAATAAAAATAATAATGGAACTACTACTTATTAAAAAGTAATGTTTGAAGGCAAAAACTTACAAAATTGAATTTTGAGAGAAACTCCTTTAAATAGCTGACCTTTGTACGTATGTCGTATAAAAGGTAATTGAAAAAAAAAACTTTTTTTTTGTTAAATCTACCAATTCTATTTTATTATTGTTGTTATTGTAATATTGAACACGTGCCGGTTGAGTGTGTTTATGTTTGAGGTGTCATGGTATTGCTTTAAAATTTTTATTCGATTCTTTTCAGTACAAAAGAGTATTGAAACACACAAACTCTCCCTTAGAAATAAAAGGCATAAAATTCTAATAGAAAACAGTATAGAATTTCTTATGTAACCCAGCAACAGCAGCTTTGTTTGTATGAAATTCTAATTTTAATTACAGCTTTTTGGCAGCAGCAAAAATAAAAAAGAAAATCTAAATTGATTGTTTACCGTTAACTTAAAACGAAAATGTTTACTACGACACTATTACAGTAATATTTTTCCCAATTTTTTTCTTGGACATGAAAAAAAATCAAGTATTCAAAGTTTGTTTTATGAAGTCAAGTGGAAAGAAACGAAAATGAAAAAAATAAATTTATTTAAAATGTTTCTGAAGAACATTATATTTTACTATGATTCTCCTTTTAAATGACCCTCATAACTAAATATGTTTTTGGCAACGAAATAAATAAGTAAATAAATACTTCTTAGAGAATTTAGATTTATTCAATTGTTATACAAAGCCATTACAGCTCAAAGTACTTTTGGGATGTAAATTGCTTTAATAAATTGTACAAATATCAAAAAACAGCTAACAAGAGATTCAATTATTTACATCCAAATAAATAATCAAATAAAAGATGGCAAATCAGCTTCAAATTATCAAAAATTTAAAAAAATTAGCTTTCTAAAATAGTATGAAAATACTACTTTTTCTAAAGAGTTAAAAATTAACTCTAATGGATTTTGAGTCACATAAAAAGCAAAAAAAAAAACGTTAAGAAACTAGTTTTCTAAAATATGTAGTAGTAAATCTACTGCCTCTTTTAAATCACAACTTTGAAAGCATTTTTAAGTTGTATTTGTAGTTAAGACTTATTTAAATCCGAAAAATAAACAAAAACTAACTTTAAAAAATACTAGTAGATCTGATCTACTACCTAAATTTTAACTCACAAGTTAGTCTAATTATAGTTAAGAGTTATTGAAAACCGAAAAATAAACAAAAACTAACTCTCAAAAATAGTAGTAGCATTTTTAAACTTGAATTATCCATTTAGAACACAATTTATAAGAAAAACAATGTTTGAAAATAGTAGTAAATTTAGTACTTAAAACCGAACACTAAACAAAAACTCTTAATATAATTATTATTATTAAAAACTATTAATTAAATAAATAATCTTAATAAAATTAATAAATAAAACAGAAATTATTTTTTTAAAATAGTAGTAAAAAAAAGTACTCTATGAAAAATCGAAAAAAAAATAAATTTTCAATTAAATAAATAAACTAAATGATTTTAAGTTCATTTTTCTACAAAAACTACCTTTTTAAAATAGTAGTAGAAAAAGTGCCTTTTTAAACTTTAAAAAAAGTAACATTTTATAAAAACATTTTTCGCAAATAAACGATTTTTTGCTTTAGATTTTTAAAAATCTATAAAAAAAAAATATGCATTTTCCTTGCAAAAAGTACTTTTATAAAATAGTAGTAGAAAAAGCACTTTAAAAAATATAAAAAAATCAATTTAAAAGCTAAATATCGAAAGAATTTAAGCAATGAAATGATTTTAAACAGAATTCTTCACAATAAGTATTATTTTCAATACGTTGTAGAAAAAGTACTTTTTGAAAAATTAAAAAGTAATCCTTTTTTGTTGCAAACTGTTTCATAAATAAACTATTTTAACAATTTTAGGACAGAATTTATGCTTTTTAATAGAATTTTATTTAAGAAGTACATTGTTGAAATGGTAGTAGAAAAATTACTTTTTGAAGAATTAAAAATAAATTCTTTATGTAGCATATTGTTTCATAATTAAACCAGCTTTAACGTGTTTAAGGCAGAATTTATGTGTTTTAATAGAATTTCCTTTAAAAAGTAAATTTTTGAAACAGTAGTAGAAAAAGTACTTTTTGAAAAAATAAAAAAAATAGTTTAGCAGCTATATTTTGAAAGAATTAAAACAATAATATGATTTTAAATTGAATTTTTTACAATAAGTACTTTTCTAAAATAGTAGTAGAAAAAGTACTTTTTGAGAAATTAAAAAACAGTTTAACGCTAAAATTTCCAGAAAATTTTCACATTTAAATTATTTTTAACCGCAATTTGCACAAAAAGGGGTTTTTTTAATATGGTAGTAGAAAAAGAACTTTTTAAAAAATTAATACCTTTGCAAAAATTAAAAACAAAACAGTTTTATAACTCAACTCTTCATAAGTAAACCATTTCTAAGTTAAATTAATGGGAAAAGTACTTTAAAAATAGTAGCAGGAAAAGTACTTTTTGCAAACTTTTAAAAATTTATATAAGGCAAATTGAAAATTTATTACAAAATGTGGAATTTTGTAAAAATAAATTGATTTAGTTTCTTAAGTTTTACCTTTTCTTAATAACTTTTATATATCTTACATTTCAATTATTTTGTAGAAAACTTTTTCAAAATTATTTTTTCAAGGACTTTGTTTTATATATTTTGCTTTTACTTTCCATTGGCTTTTAAGAATTCATAAGCTATACTAATAGATATTTTATACAAATATTGATCTGCATTTTATCAGTAATACTTTGTTTTCTCTCGTTTTTTTTATTTCTTACTTTTCTGGCTTTATTTTTACAACTGTCAAAAACTTATACCCTCCCAACAGTATCTAGTTTCAGCTGAAAAAAACACATATTTTAAAATGAATTGTATTAAAAACAACCATTAAAAGTAAAACAAGAAAAAAAACTTTTCTCTTCCCAATCTTCCCCAAAAAACAACAAAAATGTAAAGAGAATATTTAAAGAAAAAAAAACAAAAGTATGTTATTCAAGGTAAATTGCCAAACAAACGAAGAGCAAGAGCAGCAGTCACGTTTAAAAAGCTATTGTTGAAGTTTGTGGGAAAAAATTAAGTTAAAAGTAGCCTCACACAAAAAAAAGCCTAAAAATGCTTTATTTTTACACCATGTTTAAGGGGAAACTAGTAAACCATTAATTGTAATACATTTTACCAAAGTTATTTGTTAATATAAATATATATTACACAATAATTGTCATGGTAGTTATTACGGTAATATTAATTAAACGTGATATGTGGCATATTTTCAGGCATTTATATCTTACAAAACAATTTGTGCGTGCATAATTAATGGTGATGAAATACCACATTAATAATATAAACCGCAAACGTTTACAGCGTAATACACACACACAGCCAAACATACAGACATACTTATTTAATAACTAACATTATGGCAAGCTATTAAACCAGGGTTGGCCAAGCCCTATACGCTTGATCAAGTTGATCAATTTTTCGCAAAGTAATTTTTTACTACTTTTTAATAGTTTTTATGGGAAATTTGTTTAAAAATCATTAATTCTTAAGAAAATCTAAAAAAAATACAATTTTTTAATTTTTCAAAAAGTACTTTTTTACCACTATTTTAAAAAAGCACTTTTTAAGTAAAATAAACTGAAAATTGGGAATTTGTGAAACATTTCGTTAGAAAGCTTTAAGGCTCAAAACTTTATTTTGTTGTTATTTTATTTAAAAATTTTTCTTTTGAAAAACGTAGTAAATCTACTACTTTTTTTAAAGCTCAGAAAATTTTATTTTTAAAGCGGACTTTGTATAATTATAATCAACACTATTTTGAAGAATTTTTTACTTTTTTGAACTTTTTGAAAAATTATTATATTTACTACTATTTTAAAAATTAGTTTTTTTGGTATTTTTTTTTTAAGTTTTATTTAAAAATTTTACCTTTGAAAGAAGTAGTAAATCTTGAAATCAAAAAAGATCGAAAATTACATTTTTCAAGCAAACGTTTTAAAATTAAAACTATTTTGAAGAATTTTTTTAGTTTCTTAACTCTTTGGACAAGTAGTAGATTTACTACTTTTTCAAAATTTAAATTTTTGACATAAAATTGTTAGAAATGACTTCTTGGGTTAAAATTTTAATTTTATTTACATTTTTAGCTTTTAATATGTAAAAATTGTAAAAATAGTAGATTTGCTACTTTTTATAAAAAAATTAAAATTTTAATATTTAGTTCGTTTATTTGACCTTTTTTTAATATTTAATAGTTTCTATTTACAAGCAATTAGGTCATTTTAATTTTATATAAAAATATTTGATTTATTTTTATATATTTATTTCCAATATTTCGCTATCACAATGGATAGCTTCTTCAGGGATAATATAAGTTTTGAATTTTAAAAATTTAAAAATTAAAATTTCATATTTTTATAAAAAGCTTTATATTTAACAAGTGTGTTGTAAAAGATTTTTGATTTTTTTAACTTTTTTAAAAAAGTAGTAGATATGTATATGTAATACTATAGATATACTAGATATATGTACTACTATTTTAAAAATTAAGATTTTTGCTGAATTTTACATAAAAAAGTTGTAGAAAGTAAGTGGGGAAGAAAAATCGAATTGTTATAATTTTTTAATTAAAAATCATACTTTCGAAAAAAAGTCTAATACTTACTTTATAATTACATAATACTTTTTTAAAAATTTGTAAAATTTCTGTTAAGTAACATTTTACAAAATTTTGTAAAGTTGTTTAGAGTTTTTTTAGCTTTTTCAAAAAAGTAATAGATTTACTACCTTTTTCTTAAGTTTCAAAATCTGAATTTTTTGAAATATTTTTGCCAAAATGATAAAAGGTATACGTTTAATTACTGTTTTCTTTGTTAAACTTATAATTCCTTTAAGTATGCTGTTTCTCTTCAAACCCTTAAAAGTTATTATGTATGTAGTTTTATTTTGTAATTTTGCTTAATTGTTTGTGTCTTGAGTATAACAATGGTCTACACCTTTGTTTTGAGTGCTTATTTTCCTTAATAACAACTTAACACGTCATAAATATAAACATTGCTACTGCTTTTAAACAACGAGCTGCAAAGTATGCTATAATTTTTTAATATACTTTATGGTTTTATTAAAAACCAAGTAAAAAATATATGAAATGACAAAAGGTATTGTAGCAAAAGCTTTTATAGATTAATTTTAAATGAAAATAGTAATTAAAATGTATCAAAATAAATACATATAATGTATTCGTGTTAAAATTAAAACTTAAAAGTACGCTTTAAATTTAATTTATTTAAAAGTGTTTAAATGTTCAGGGTTTTTTCGTCTTTAAAAAATGTAATTTTAGAACAGGTAAAGTAAAGTGAAAATATTTTTCTGCTGCTGTTCTCAAACATACATACATATGGTATGTACATATGTATGTAAGATATATTTTTTAATATAAGTGCAGTGTAGTTTTCTTTAGTGTATATAAGGAGTTGTCTATTGTTGATGTTTGTCTGTTGTAACACTTTTCATCAGCTCATATAAACTTTAAACATTTCCATATTCTCTAACTGCAAAAAATGTAATAAAATAAAAACATTTTCATGCTCCCTTTTACACACCCAAACAAATACATACAACAGGCTGTATGTTTTTTCATTCATAAATAATTCAATGCATACTTTTGAGCAGCATACTGGCAGCCCAGCCAAGTCAAATTTTATATTTATATTTGCGCTGTTGTTTTTTGTTTTAACAATTCTATATTATTCTATATGTATGTATATACATATATACATATTTTTATTTATTTTCCTTCCAGTCAAAAGTTGAACACATATGAACACTTGGGTTTTTGACATTTCGCCTGCAAATATGTATTTATATTTTTGATGTGTTAAAAATTGCTAGCAAAAACTTTTACATTTAAAATAATTTGCAAGATGGGTTGTTGAGTGTGGAGAGTAAAGTAATATTAAAAATGTAACAAAATGAAAATTAATTAAACGTTTGCTGTTGTTGTTGTTTTTTTATTGTTCTTTTTTCCGTTATTTTGAAAATGAGTCTTTAATTTTGTAAAACAAAAGGTTTTTGTTATTTAGGCTTTTATGTGTTCAGCTTTAT
Organism: Bellardia bayeri; assembly: GCA_950370525.1. Taxonomy (NCBI): domain Eukaryota; kingdom Metazoa; phylum Arthropoda; class Insecta; order Diptera; family Calliphoridae; genus Bellardia; species Bellardia bayeri. The sequence goes on along the minus strand of OX493266.1, from coordinate 9,748,521 downwards.
TAAAAAGTAATTGTGTTATATGTATGTATATATAAATTACAAAACATCAAAAAAAGAGCTAATTTGTTTTTAATAGAATTTTTTTTGTTGGCAAAGAAACCTTGAAAATTTACACAATTTTTTAACGAAGCTTTCAGTTTGAAGGTTTGTCAGGAAGCTTTAAAAAATTGCCTATTAAATATTTTAAGTATCTTAAAGTATAAATTATAGAAAACATAATTTTGGATTTTTTTGCAAAATAATTTCATTTAAAAAAAAGTAGTAGAAATACTACTATTTTTTTATTTATTAGTTTGTAAAAAATACTAGCAAACATTATGGAACAGCTACTTTATTTCAAAAAAGTACTTTTTATAACTTTTTGGAAAAGTACTTTTCTACTACTATTTGCAAAAAGTCTATTTTTGCTTTAAATAACAACATAAAATAAAAATATTAGCTTTTATATAGAAATTTCTTAAAATTTCTTAACAATACTACTTTTGTTTTAAATTATAATATAATATGAAAATATGCTTTGTGGTAAAAAAATAATTGCAAATTCAAACAAAAATCTTACTTAAATCGAGTTTTTAAAAATAGCAGTAGATTTACTACTATTTTTACTTTGTAATATTTTGATAAAAATACTAACAAACATCATGTAAAAAAAACTAAATTTCAAAACAGTACTTTTTAGTCATTTTTAGAAATGTACTCTCTACTTTTTTCAAATATCTATTTTTGCTTTAAATTATTATATAAAGTAATTAGTTTTTAAAATATTGGTTTATATGAAGAAAATTCGTCAAATTTAAACAAAAATTTTAATTTAATCATGTTTTCAAAAATAGTAATAGATTTGCTACTATTTGTTACTAACTTTTTAAAAACATGACTTTCTTTAGAACTTTTAATGGAAATACATATACATAAATTTGTTTATTCAGCAAAATGTATTGAAAGGTACTAAAATTTACTTTTGAAAAAGGTAGTTAATCTACTACTTTTTTAAAAAGGTTGTATGTATTTAACTTAATTTTGATTACTTTGTTTTATTATATTTTTGTTAAATCTGTTGTAAGTTAGAAAATTTCATTATTTAAAGGCTATTTAAAGCATGCTTTTAGGTTAATAAAAAAGTATATTTTTTATAAAATAAGCAGCAGCTGTATAAACATAAATTAATATTCTTTTATTTCAAACAAAACAATAACAACAAAGTGTAAAAGTATGACAACAATTGCCTACTTTGTGGCTGGCAGTTAGAACAACATAGCAAAGAAACTTTTCAAAATGTTTAACATTAATTAATTCCCCCAAGAGTTGCTAAAGCTGTGATCTATTGCAACAACATATGAGTAACATTGTTCTTTCTTTTTTAGTTACTCCATAGAGCATCTATAAAACAATGTATAAAAGTGAAACTAATTTCTAACGATACGATGCCAAAGGCTTAATGAACTGTCAAATGTTAAAATGACAGGTTGAGATTAGTTAAAATAAAAGCAAGCAAATCCTTACAGACACAACCATAAAACTTTCATATATGTATGTATAGCAAGCACTTCTACTCCCTCCAAAAATTGTTCCAAAAAACAAACTAAAATAAAGTTTTTCTGAGAAAATTTTTTGAAATAAGCCTAATCTAAACTGTTGTACTCTAGAAAAAATCTTCTGCATCATTTTCGTTTTGATAAGTTTATCTTAATTAAAGCTTATAATGTTTAAAGATTTATTACATTATTTATTTTTCTTATTTCTATACAAAAATAAGAAACAACAACCAAACTCGAAACCACAACAATTGTATGGTTTGTTGCGTACTTGTGTGGCTATATGGGGAATTAGTAAGAAAACAACAATCTACTGCCTATTAAAGTTTCCTAAATGTTTAGTTTATTTTTCCGTTCCCCCCTCTTTCCGCATACATTTTTCAGTGTTTTTTTTTTAATTTACGGTTCGTTTACTTTGTTTTTAAGTTCTTGTCAATTTTATACAGTATGCTGCTCTTTATTATTTATTTGTAGTCATTTGTTTGCAATAGTGTGTGTCCTTTGTTTTTGCAGAAAAATTCTTTTATTTAGCAAGCTTATGCAATTAAATAACAATTACATTTGTATTCAAGTCATAAAAAATTTATTTAATAAATGTAACAGCATACTTCTGGGGATTAAAAAGATATGCCAGAAACTTTTGCATGAAAAGAAATATTTATCAACTATTTATGCTGCTTACAGCAGGGGGATGAGGCAAAGGTTACAAAATTTACAGAAACTTAACGAAATGGAAGAAGTAAGTAAATTGTATATTAAATATTCAACATAGACTTTGTAAAGTAAATAAATAAAAATGTGATACATATTTAATAAAATTATTTTTATTTTATAATGTTTGCTAGTAATTTTTGTATGAAATAATAAAATAAAAAATAGTAGTACATCTACTACTATTTTTAAAAACATGATTTACTGAAATTTTTTTGTTAAATTTCAAGTAGTTTTTTAATAAAAACAAATATTTACATTAATTTATATAATTTAAAGACAAAATATATATTTTCAAAAAGGTGTAGAAAACTACTTTTTCAAAAACTTGTAAAAAGTAGTTTTTCGAAATTGCGATTTTATTTCAAACTGTTTCTATGTAGTTCTTTCTTTCGTTTCTTATTATTTATTTGAAATTTATTTCTTAACCAGGTATTTATTTTTTATTATGACTCAATTTACACTAATTTTAGGAGATTTATTGAAACTCACACTTTTCATATATGTATGCTTCTCTGAAGGCAAAATTTTCTTAGAGAAGTAAAGCCTATTTTGGTGATTTTAATATTTTGTAAGTAAGTAGTTTTTAAAGGAAATATTCATTTATGAGTATTTTAAATACTTTTAATATTTAAATTAAAACTATATATTTAAAAAACTAATTTAAGGCGGTTTTTTTTAATTTAAATGTAAAGCAACATTTGTAATAAATAAATACAGCTTTAAGTAGCTGAAATTTATTCAGTCAATTCTAGTGGGTTGTTTATTTAATTTCCTTTGAAGCTCTTTCTTTATACTTTATTCTTAAACATTAAAAAAACATTCATTTATTTATTTTTTGCTCTCAAAACAAACTATTATAAAGCATTTAACCCCGCTTTTTAGGCTTCATCGGCCTAAAACTTGTAGTGGGTGTCATTTAAAAATTTTATAATTACTTTTCTGCTTTACAATTATCAAACGCAATTAAAAACTTTACATTAATTTTCTACTTTGTATTGTTTAAAAGTGAATTAACAAGGCATAACATTAGGCAATCATATTATATTTTGCAATAATTAATCTATCTGTTACTACGAGCTGTGGCTGTGTTTTAAAACGTATTAATAAAAAAAACAAAAATTGTTTTTTGCAGCAACAAATACTTGCTTAATATTAAGCAAATTGTGATTGTGTTTATGTTTTTTGTTGCCTATATTTAGGCTTTTCAAACACATGTTGCCTTGAACATATTTTTCATAACTTTTTAGAACTCTGTAACAATGGTTACTTAATTATTTTGCTGTAAATGTAACAACAAAATGAGCAGCAATTTCCATTTTACAACAAACGAGAAACGAAAAAAAAACATTTATTATTTGAGTTAATGATTTTCATGTGGTGCTTGGTTACTTACTGCCTAAGTTAAATGGTCAAAAGTTAAGAGACATGAGTGTAAGAGCTAAAATAATGAAATGTAAAAATGAATAGTGTGTGTGTTCATAAACAAAAATGAGGCATTAATGTTGCTCATTACATTTTTTGGCCTTAAAATATGTAATAATTTTGAACACAAAATTAAAAGCCCTTAAATAGACTACAAAAAATATATACTACAACTAGCTATTTCTAAAAACTAAAGTTTTTAAGTATATACATTACATTTTAAAAATTTTAAAAATTATTGTATTTATAAAAGATTCTTAATTCTTTTTAGATTTTCAAGTTAGAAAGAATGTATAAAGCAGTTTAGCAAAAAGTATTAGCTTTAGTACTATTTTAATTTGTTTAAAAAAACACTACAAAAGCAATAAATCGTTAAATTTCTTATTTCTTCTGACAAAACTAATATTGATTACTATTTACCAGATATATAGGTACTACCTTTTTTAAAAACAAACCTTTAAATAAAATTTTCTAAAAAAAAAATCATGTTTTTGAAAAAGTAGTGGATAAGTACTTTTTAAACCACTATTTTTCATAACAAAAATTTATTTTAAATAGTAAACAACTTTCCCTTCTTAAGTTTTTGTATGACAAATAATTTAAAATTTACTTTTTAAAATAGTAGTAGAAAAGTACTTTTTTAATTACTATTATTTATAACAAAAAATTTTTTAAATTAATAAAAAAAACTAGCTCTAATGTTTTCTTAAAAATAGTATAAAATGTACTTTTTAAAAAAGTAATGATTTACTATTATTTAAAAGTTGTCTAAAAGGCGCTACAAAAACCAAAAATCTATAATTTTTTTAATGTCTTATGATATAACAAATTATTATTTTTAATTAGCAATTAAAAGCTAGTTAAATATAGCTTTAGAAAAATATTAGTAGATTTACTACTTTTTTTAAAAGTAAATTTTAATTACTTTTACAACATTTTCCGAATGCAATATTTTCATATATATAATTTCCTTTAAAATTTCTCACAAAATTGAAGTTTTTAAAAAGGTAGTAGAAAAGTACTTTTTTAAAAATTTCACAACTTATTTTTAAAAAAAATTAATTAAAATGATAAAAAAAATTACTCTCATTACGTTTTGTGTTAAAAATGATGTAAAATTTAAATTTCTAAAATAGTAGATTTACTACTATTTTAAAAAATTCACAAAATTCAAGCTTTTAAAAATGTAGTAGAAAAGTACTCTTTTAAAATTAGGTTTTTTATAAAAAAAATTAAATTAAAATTATAAAAAATTACTCTCATTACGTTTTGTGTTAAAAATTAGGTAAAATTTAAATTTCTAAAAAAGTAGTAAATTTACTATTTTAAATTTTACTAAAAACTCAACAAAAGCTGCAAATTGTTAAATTTGTTTTTATTTCTTATGATAAAACAAATTATTTTGTTTAATAAACCCACAAAAAATACGTAAATAAGATGTTTGAAGAATAGTGGTAGATTTACTACCTTTTAAAAAAGTAAATGTTTTAAAATTAGTAGTAGAAAAGTACTTTTTTAAATTACTACTTTTAATAACAAAAACTTAAGTAAAATAATAAATAGATTTCTGTTATTACGTTTTTGTATAAGAAATAATTTAAAACGTAGTTTAAAAAAAGTAGAAGATTTACTACTATTGTAAATTCTTTCTTAAAACCTTTTAAAATCCACAAATCATTTAATTGTTTAATATATTGTGGTAAAAAAAAGTTTTTTTTATTAATAGGCCTTTAAATTTTAAGTAAATTATATAATATAATTATTTTTCCCTTTATTTATCTACAAGTCTAATTATATGCTTCACTTATTTGTAGTTGCCTATAACAATGCGTAAAATTAGTGATGCTTATCTATACAATCATGTGATTATAATTTTGAGTATATTTTCTGGAATTTTACTTGTGTTTTTTTTTAAACACTTATTTAGCATAATTACGCTTTTAGTTACACAGAAATTCTGAGAATTTTGAAGGCTGTCAAGGGGAGATCTGGCATAGACAAATCAGCAAGATGTTAAATGTATTTATTTCAGCTAGCCTTCAGGTAGTCAAGAATAAAGTTAAATATTTGTCCATTACTTTTATAAGACAGAAAATACACATTCAAATTTATTTGTTTATGTAAAATGTAAATGAAGTTTTTGCTTTGTTTGAAAATGATGAGGGTCTATTTACTGATGAGGTACTATTATGAATATAGCTTTGCTCAGCATATTTTTTTTTTTTTTTTTGTTAAAAAGTTGTTGAAATTCTAACAAATAAACCTTAAAGTGGTAGTTAGTTATGGAAAATTATAAACAAATCTTTGTTTATAATAAAATTATGAAAAAAAACATATATTTCAAACAAATACTAACAACCAACAACAAAATTATTGAACTCCTTAAATTAGGCAACAGATTTTGTTTAAAGAGGAGGCAACAAAAATTTACAAAAATTTTAATATGTATTTTAAAATGTTTTTTAAACATTTTTCCTTTTTTACCTCAATTTCATAACTTAACCCTTTTAAGTAAGCTGTATGCTGTTTTTTATATAAGATTGTATTTTCCTCTAAATTTGTTTAACAAAAATAATTATTTTTCATTTTAAATTAATCATAATTTATTTGTTATGACAGCTGAATAATTACTCTGTTTTTTTCTATTCTGCTGGCTAAAACTAATTAATTTCATTTAATTAAATATCCACTGAATTCTGCAAATAAATTTCTTTTTCCCGCAAATAAAAATCAACTCAAAAATTGTATAAAAAAATACTAAATAAATGTTTATACAATAATATCTGAAAGGCAAACAAACTACGCCTACACTCCACAAATTACACCAACAATGCCTAAAAGTATGCCTAGAATTATAGAATTTTTATATACATATATAACAATATTGCATAATAACAGACATGAGCAATGATATTTTTATATATGTATAGATTATTTGCACTATTAATTAATTAGCAAATAAACACTACTGGTAAATAATTATGCAACTAATAACAAACGAACGTACGAGCAACAACAACAAATTATACAAGTAGCAAGACAAAACAAACGTTTCAAACATAATTTATATATATGTTAATGAAATGTTTAAAAATATGCCACGTTTTTTTATTTTTGAAATTTATAAAGTGTAAATAAAAATAAATAAAATTAGTCAGCTGTTGGTTTAATGCAAATGTTTAGCAGGCAGCAACAAGTTGTTATATAAGCCTAAAGTTATGCCCTGGTTTTGTTATTGAACAAATAATAATCATTTCATTCAGTTGCAGGCATAATTTATTGCAAAACGTATGAAAAACTTGTAAAGCTTTTAGGAAAACATTAACGATTGATAAACCTTATCATAGGCTTTATAAAAAGCTTTTATGAAAATTGTACACGGTTTATGAAAAGTTTAGAAAATTGTAATTAACCGCATATGAAAATCTTTATGAAAAGCTTGGACAGCTTTTATAAAAAGCTTAGAAAGCTTTTATGAACAAACTTGGAAATATTTTATGAACAAACTTGGAAATATTTTATGAAAAGCTTAGAAGGTTTTATGAAAAGCTTAGAAAGCTTTTATGAAAAGCTTAGAAAGCTTTTATGAAAAACTTAAGACAGCTCTTATTGAAAACTTAAATAGCTTTTATAAAAATCTTCTGAAGCTTTTATGAATACATGTACTTATAAAACCTTAATGAAAAGCTTTTATGAAAAACTTAGAAATATTTTATAAGAAAAACTTAGAAAGCTTGTATGAACAAACTTTGAAAATCTTTATGAAAAGCTTAGATATGTATAATAAAGAGGTTAGAAAGTTTTTATAAAAAACTTCTGAAGCTTTTATCAATATATTTAATATATATTTAGAAAATCTAAATAAAAAGCTTAGAAAGATTTTATTAAAAACTTAGACAGCTTTTATGAAAAGCCTGGAAAGCCTTTATGAAAAACTTAAGACAGCTTTTATGAAAAACTCAGACAGATTTTATTAAAGACTTCTGAAGCTTTTATGAATACATGTATGTACTTAGAAAACCTTAATAAAAAGCTTTTATGAAAAACTTAGAAATATTTTTTATAAAAATTTAGAAGCTTGTATGAACAAACTTAGAAAACCTTTATGAAAAGCTTAGAAATCTTTAATAAAATGCTTAGAAAGCTTTTATAAAAAAAACTTTGACAGATTTTAGAAAAGTTTTTTTTTTTTTTTTGAAAGCTTAGCAAGTTTTAATGGAAAGCTTAGAAAACTTTATGAAACCTTTTATAGAATTTAAGAAACTAAATTTCAGGGGAAGCTATTATTAAGTTTGCTAGAAAAGCTTCTTATTTAAGGCATCTTACAATAAGCTTTTAACTTAAAGAAAGTTTATTTTAAATTAAACCCCATTTATGGCCGAATTCACAGTCTTTAGTTAGCTAATGACAAAGGCTTAACTAATGATTCTTTATTCGCAATGCTTAGTTTGCCATAAGAATAACAAGTAATAGTTAAACAATAGTTAGTATTTTAGTTTACCAATGGTTAACTAATGACCGAGAATTCGGCCATTACTAAACCTTACTAACTCATAACTCTTTCACAAACATTTCAACTAATTCTTCAAACTTCAATTGCCTTTCTACCTTTCAGATGAGTTTTGCGAAGAATATCCGCATAATTTAATGCCCACACCGGGCTATTGGATTGAATGTTCGAGACAGAAAATCACTATGCCGCCCACACACACCATTTGGGATGAAAGCGATTCTGAACATGAGGACATACGAGGTGGCAATAGTAGTGATGCCTATTTGGAGCGTGAATGCTGTGACCTGTATGAGGATGATGAAGATTCTGAGGCCACACCCAGGTATGTGTTGGTAGACCCATTTAATCCTACTTGAGTTTTTTTTTAGTTGAGTTGAGTTGATTTCTTTGCATTTTAAGTTGATGCATCATAAATTATAGATTTCGTAACATTTCCACCGCCTCTTCCCTCTTTTCCATCACACATCTCATGTTGGTTCATTTTGTCCCTGTAACACCATTTCCATTTGCATTGTTGTGTTTAGTTTTATTTTTTGGGTTGATTATGTTGCCCTTCCCTTGTTGTTGTATTTTTATGCGAATGATTAAGTCCTAGGAAAAAGACTACAATCGAGGAGCAATGGGAACAAAATGGCGCCTTCGAGCTGATCTCCGTGGAACAGGAAACGTATGAGAAGTATTTCTTTGGCTGCGAACACTGGAACTATTTCACAAGCGACGAAGATTTGGGTCCGGTGATATTGTCCATTAAGCAGGAGACGCTTAATGGGCGAGATCAGTTTCGGATATTGGTGCGAGCTGGTTCCTATACAGTACATGGTCTGATACCCGCCTCTTGTGTATTTGCCGATAGGTAAATGGTATTCACAATTTATGTGTATAACTTTTAATATATTGTTTTAACACTTTGCAGATATAACCGCGAGGAAGTGGTTAGATCTTTGGGCAAAGAAGTTAATTTAAATCCTCCCTTGATCTTAGGCCAATTGCCCGATACCCCTGAGGAATTACTGAAATTAGATCAAGTAGGTTTTTCTTTGTTTGTTTAATGTATGTTAAACACTTAAAGATATTTATTTAAAAAATCTCTTCTAGGTTTTTATTAAATCCGAGCTAAAAGTTGGTGTTATTTTCGTTAAAGAGGATCAATACACGGAAGAACAAATTTTAGACAATAATGAAAATTCTCTGCTCTTCGATGAGTTCTTAACCCTTTTAGGTGATCGTGTTAGATTAAAGGGTTTCGATAAATACAAAGGTGGCCTTGATACAGTGCATGATTTGACAGGTATTTGCAAGTTTTTGTATTTTTTTTAAAGCTTTTGTTTATGTTTGTTTTCTGTTTAAGGTCTGTACTCTGTATATACAAATTGGCGTAATATTGAGATAATGTTTCATGTCTCTACATTATTGCCTTACGAACGCCATGATTCTCAGAAGCTGCAAAGAAAACGTCACATTGGTAATGATATTGTATGTGTGGTGTTTCTGGAAGCTGATAATACCCGCTTTAGTCCTGCCTGCATAAAGAGTCATTTTCTGCATACGTTTATATTGGTAAGTTATAAATAAAGAAGCTTTTTGGAACTACATAAAAAAAGCTTTAGATGCAATAGTAAAAAAATCCTGTAAAGCTTATATAAAATGTTTGTAGAGTTTTTATGACAAAAGGTTTTAACAAAAGCTTGTAAAGCTTTTTAAAAATTAATAAAATTTTTCTTCTGCTTCTAACAAAAGCTTAAAAAACTTTAAACAAAACCTTATAAAGCTTGTAAATCTTTCAAGAAAAGCTTAAGCTTTAAACAAAAACTTGTAAAGCTTCTAACAGAAGTTTAAAAACTTTAAACAAAAACTTTTAAAGCTTTTAAATATTTTAAGAAATGTTTGTAAAGCTTTTAGAAAAACTAAGAAAACTTTTAACAAAACTTAGAAAACGTCTAACAAAACTTAGAAAGCTTTTAACAAAAGCTTGTAAATCTTTTAAGAAAAGCTTTTTACAAAAACTTGTAAAGCTTTTAACAAAACTTAGAAAACTTTTAACAAAACTTAGAAACCGTTTAACAAAACTTAGAAACCGTTTAACAAAACTTAGAAACCGTTTAACAAAACTTAGAAAGCTTTTAGCAAAAGCTTGTAAAGCTTTTAACAAGAACTTATATAGCTTCTAACAAAAATGTATAAAGCTTTTAACAAAAATGTGTAAAGGTTTTAACACAAGCTAGTAAAAGCAAACTTTTAATAATTTTTAAAAAAACTTGTGGAAATTTTTTTGAATTTCTGAACGTTTCTGCTGTACAGGTGCGAGTTTCTGCCCGAATAAAACACAAACCCACCCGCTATGAAGTGTCGGTAGTGACGCGAGACGAAGTGGGTGCCTATAAACCCTATTTGTGGGAACAATCGGTATTCGAGAAAGGACCAATGTTTAGGTAAGATTATTTAAATATTAAGTTATTTAAATATTAACATAAGATATTAATTGTCACATCTCTCTCTCTCTCTCTCTCTCTTTTATCTTTTTGTAGAGAATGGCTTTTAACGAAAATCGTAAATGGTGAACGTGCCTCCTATTCAGCACCGAAATTTGCCCGCATGCAGGAACGCACACGCTCACAAATGCTAGAGGATTTGGTAATGAATTTATCCAATCACGCTGAGACTGGCCAAATACCAAAACCCTATCGACGCGGCTCATGGCGACCAATTGGTGAGGAAGAATATAGAAAAATGTTGCATGCAAGAGTTTTAGCCAATAATGCGCCAATCACACCTCTCTCGTCATCGTTGGACGTTGAAGTGTGCTGTGTGCTACTGTGTGTTAAGCATAGTATGTAGTTTTGGGAGTGAGACCCTTTATTACTTCTACTACTACTTCGTACTTTACTTTCTCTGCTATCTCTACTACTACTACTACTACTACTATCTACTATTTTTTAGTAAATTTTCTATTTTGCTTTTTGGCATATAGTTTGTTTTAAATAAAAAAAATTGTACCGACTAGAACTCTGCCCTTAAAAAAAGCTTAAGCTAAAAGAAAAAATAAACCCAATCCCAATGGCATGTTTATATATCTAATAATAGCTTGTTTAAAACCCCTTAAAACACCCTTTGTTTAACCCTTTAACAGCTTTACGTATTTCCTTAACAGCTCCTTTGAATATTAGCTTTAATTACGTGTCCCTTAAAAGGAGCGTTTAAGATTCCCTTGTACGAGTATATTCATTTTCTATTCAAACATTTTTTATTCATTACGTTTTTAAGTTTTCTGCCATTTTTCCATTTTTTGTTTTTTTTGTTTATGTTGCTTCAAATTCATTTCACCCTTTTTTTTTAATGTCTAACCATAAATGTCTTAAAATTTAAAGTGGTTTTTCGTTGTAAATAAATCCAATCACATGTCAATGTGAGTAATGGTTTTATGAGGTAAATGCTGTTAAGGAAGTGCCAACTTAAGGACTTGCAGTCCTTCTCACTCTCTCTAGCTCATATTTGTTGCTTTTATGCTCTGCTTCATACATGATTTCATATCCCTTTTAACGCCTTAATGTTATGTTGTTAATCCTGGTATTTAATAAATGATGCTATTGCCGTTTCTGTTTTCATTGTTATCCTTGTTTCCCTTTTCGTCCACACACATCATCAAATGTTTCACCATGTTTATCGATGACATTGCCAAAGTATCATAGATCTTGTGGGTGACAATAACAAGAAATTTGTTTAACAATATTGAGTTCTATTTAAGTCAATGTAAAAAAAAAACCCAGCAGAAACTTTTATTGCTTCATTTAAATGCAGGCATGAATTAGTTGTTATCTAGGGCAGGCATGTAAAAGTGGCCTTAATATGAAGTGAAAAATTAATGGAGAGATAAGAAAAGTGTATGACTTTGGACGTAAGTAAAAGAGCAAATCATTATCAAAGTGATAGATTACCTACCTATATTGAAAGAAAGTGAGAAGACTACTAGAGATTCCACAGATTAGCAAACGAACATAGTTTTAGTCAGATTAGTCAAACATTATAGAGCATCCCAAAAACCGTTTAAATTCAATTTTGGGATCTCAATACTCCAAGTTCATTCGACAGGCCACTACACTCCAAAGATCCTTAACATTTTACTAGAGGTGTTAGGTCAAAATTTTTCGAACATAAGGCTTCTGTTAAGTCCATTAGACTAATATAAATTAACAAAACTAGGCAACATCTGTTTTAAGAGATCCATATTCCAACTTGAACTTAAAGATTTTCAAATTAAGCCATGGGTAAAAATAAAATAAAAATAATTAATTTCAGATGTCTATATTGCAAGCTTAACTGCAAGATCAACAAAATTACGAAATGTCCAAGCACAAAGTGCAAACTGTTTGATTAATGTTAATATTAAAACCTTCCTTTCAATTTGTTTTATTAAAATAAATTTTGAAAAATGTTTAAAACCCAGTTTTGGATAACAATATTGCAAGTTCCTTTGGAAGGCTGTACTCCAAAGATTCTTAATGTTTGACTAGAGGAGTTAGGTTAAAATTTTCCCCACATAAAGCTTTTCTATTCTGTAAATTAAACTAATATAAATGAACAAAATTAGGCAACAATTGATTTTAAATATCCATATTCCAACTAGTATAAAAATCTTCAAAATATTCCATGTGTAGTAGGAAGACTCCACTCCAAGGATGTTGACAAGCTTATGCAGGGAGTTTGGCTATTGTTTGCAATACAAAAAGTGAAACTAAACCTAAATATCTCCAAGCTCTCAAATCAGCAAAAACACAATGACTAAACCACAGAGATCATAGTTTAGAACTTAGACTTCTAGAGATCCCAGAGAATAACAAAAGATTAAAGCGATCACCTTTTAGAAATTGATAACAAAAAGCATCATAACACAAATCTTAAAGGCCCAATGAACAAAAAAGAATTAACTTGTAGCGAAGTTACCCAAACACACAACTTTATTATCTCAAAAAAAAACCCAACCCTACCTCAATAACATTTCCAGCAAAAAATAAGATTTCCTTAAAAGAAAAATGCTTTATGTTTAATACTCTCTTTGGACCTTAAACCTCTCACTTAAAGAACCTTCTCAAACATATTTAAAAGTCACTAATACAAATTTAGATGTTAAAATTCCATTTAAATAAATACTTAAATACTATGAAAACACACACCGTAACTTGCTTTAATATACATAATTTATGTTCTCAAACACAGATGGATTTTTTGTTTACCAAAATCCTAAAGTCCTTAAGCACTAAAAGAAATTACAATAATGTGCGCTTTCAAAAGGAAATGTGTAAAAAAAATATTACAAATATTTTCAATTTAAAAAGGTGATACAAAGTAGAATTGTGCATATGTACCTATAGAAACAAAATCTGCTACTACTCTCTCCTTGTGTTTGTAAGTGTCTAAGGGCAAGTATGTGTGTGTTGTTGTTGAAAATAGGGAGTAGGTATTACATTTTAAAATATATATGTATGAAAAAATTATAAGATATTTTTTACGTGTCATAATTCTTTTTTAACTAAAAATCACAAAATAAAATTATATAAAGCCGTATTAAAATTAGAAAGGAGGTGTCATAACATACCTTTAATGAGTTATGTAGATATTTAAAGCTGCTGTGCAAAGGCACTAGAGCCTAGAGATATTCCATGCTCTTCTGCATTCAAACATAATATCAAAACTGAGCATCAATTGTTTGGAAATATCCATTTTCCAAATCTAATTTGACGATGTCCAAACTATTGCAGGTGTACTGAGGACGACACTACACTCCAAGAATGTTCACAGTTTTATGTAGAGAGTTTTAATAATGTTTTGTAATACAAAAAGTTTCTCCTTCCTCTTCATCACAAAATCAAATAGTAAAATTATGCCAAAATTAATTGCAGAGTTCCATATTCCAAACTTAACTTAAAGAACCCTGAAGACGACAAATCTGTAAAAAAAAAATATAGATTTTGTTTAAAAAAAGTAATGTAGTTTACATAAATTTAAATAGTTACAGCCCAATTTCTTCTAGTTTTATTAAAAACATGCCTAAAAATATTTTAAATTCTAGCTTGGGATCACAATATTTCAAATTCGTTTAGAAGCCGTTGCTCCAAAGATCCTTAACATTTGACTAGAAGAGTTTGAGAAAAATTTTCAAGACAGAATGCTTTCCCTGTGTTTATTACACTAATATGAAGTATCATAATTAAGCAAAAATTCTTTTAACATGACCATATTAAATGGTTAACTTGAAGATCTCTTAAAATATTGGAACACTTTACTTCCAAGATGTCGAAGAGTTTTATAAATAGAGCTTGCATAATGTTTGCTATTCATAAAACTACTCCCTACTATTATCAACTAAAATCAACACAAATATATAAGCAACTATTGTATTCAGCAGTTCATATTCCCACCATAAGTTCTGTCAGCAGACAACATACAGATCCATATTCCAAATGGTGTAAAGTTTTTTCAAAATTCCTAAAACCCAAATTCTCCTAGATTAGTGTAAATAAATAGTAAATTATTTATATTTTGTAATCCTCTTTTCAGTTTAATATTAAAAGCTTTTAACGTTTAGTTTTATTGAAATAAAACCCAGAAACATCAGTTTATAAGTTCCAATTTAATCACAATATTCCAAGTGCATCAGTTTTTATCTTAAAACTTCACTAAAAGAGTTTGGGCATAACTAATAGACTAATAAAATGCTGAAAGATTAACCAAAGAGTAGAGTAGTTAAAGATCCATATTCCAATCGGTGTTTAGTTTTTAAAAGAGCAAAAAGGATAAAAATCATTGATCACTTTTATTTTCAAAAATTCTTGGATTTTTAATTAAAATATAAGTCAATTTTTTCGGTAAATTTTTTGGTACCAAAAACGTCTTAAATTTCTGCTGTACTCTTTTCTCAAAACCTAAACTAGTTTACGTAGAAAAAGTAAAATGGAATATTAACATAACTATTTGTATAAATAAATATGATTTTAATACTCCATTTCTGCATTTCTCACTACTCGTACAAGCATTAAACAAACAATTACAAGTAAAAATATTTTTGGTATTTATTTCACAATTGTGTTACATTTTCTCTACGTACAACCAACAATCAGTTTGAATTTTTGGTAAATTCAAATACTAGAGTACCACCAAACAACATTGATTTAGCCACACACAAAAAAATATTTGATTTCTCTTTCAATATTTGCTTAATACAAATCTACTAACCAGTATTATGGTCGAGTAATTTTAAGTGCAAATTCAATATGATTAGAGATTAAAATTTAGTATACATAAATATGTATGTATGTACTCGTATTTATCTTACTGTGTCATTTAGTAACACTATTTATACATACTTGTTAGTAAACAACATACTTACAAATTTATGGCAAATAAATTACCATAAAATCTGGGTATAAAAGAATTTTGTGGCAATATTTTTGAGTGTTTGTGAAAAGGAATGTTTAAATGTGTTCAAAAAAATATAATTTTATGTTGACCAAATGATGAAATGAAATAATGTACACTGAAATCTCTTTCAACGAGACTTTGTAAGACGTAATAATCACCGAAATTTTACACATTTCAAAAATCTACATTCACCACACATTTATTTTATCAAAAATTTATGAAATATACAACAATTTCATAAAATTTATATTCACTAATAAAAAATACAAACTCACCACACCTTAATTTCCAAAAGATACTTATAAATAAACAGCAATTATATCAATTTCGCAAAAATTTTATAAAATTTATATTCACCACTAACAAAACGAAATTCACCATACCAAAAATTTCGTACATTTCTTATAAATTTCACAAATACTTTAAAAAATGAGTTATTTTTATAAAACTTATACTCACCACTAGCGAATACAAACTCCCATTAACATTATTTTGAACAGAAATTCAATCAGTTTCACAACTTGTTCTTTATTAATCATGAAAAAACGACAAATTAAAAAAATTATATTCAGCACTAACAAAACTAGTCACCACACCAAAAATTTCATATATGTATATTTAATAAATACTTAACAAAAATGTATTATTTTTATATAATTCATACCCACCACTAAGAAAAAGTAACTCCCCATACCTAATTTTTTTTAAATTTCCAAAACTTTAGCAAATTCTGATAGAAAAAATAAGTAAAAATTTTAAACTATTCAAAAATTATCGTTAAAAAATTAATTTTTATAAAAACATATACTCACCTCAACGAAAATAAATTCACCACTCCAAAAATGTCATATACATATTTATATGACATATATTTATTTAATATATACTTAGCAAAACTACTTTACTTTTATAAAATTCATACTAACCTCAAAGCAAAAGAAATTCACCACACTTTAGCAATTCTGTTAAAAAATCAGTAAAAGTTTTGAAATACTCAAAAATTTTTGTTAAAAATTATTCTTTTTTTTTAAGTATACTCACCTAAAATAAATGAAAATTTACCACACCAAAAATTTACTACTTGAAATATATTAAATAAATACTTTATAAAAATAAGTTATTTTTATATAAATAAGTTATTTTTAATAAAAAATAATAAAATTTATTTAAAGAAAAAACACCTCTAATTACACAAAAATTCATCACACTAAAATTTTTAACTAAATTTCATTACTAGTGCTAAAAAAGCAATTACTTTTCATAAAATATAAAAACAAACATTAATTAACTTACCATACCTCAAAATTTTTGGAATCACTCCTACTTTATATAGATTTCATAGCAAATCTTATTGAGAACAGAAATTATTCTAAAACAAACTATTTTTTATAATTGTTCATCTATTCTTACCGTCTTTGTAAAATTACTTAAATTATTAACAAACAAATGTGCTTAAATCTTATTTAAACTTATAATTATGTACTTAAAATTTTTTTTAATAAATCTCACCTTTTTCTGTCATTTCCATATCTACAACTTAAAAATAAAAGTGGTCCCTCCCATTTGTATACGAAAAAAAAACTAAATTGGTTTTGCTATGAAATGCATGTATACATGATTGTATTTTTGTATTTTTACAGTCCCAACCATAAAAGAATAATAAGAATAATAAAATTTCTATCTCTTTCACTTATGTTAACTTGAAATTTTCCTTTAGGCCACATGAGACCATCATCACCTTTGCTGGATTCTGTGCGTGATCAGTTTGAAGATTACGATCAGTTGGCAAAAGATTTTACTAGAGTTTTCTTAAATGTAGAACCATCGTGCCTAACAAATGCTCATCTATTTGATGTCACCTTTCTGGTGGGACAGTCAAAACAGAAAGTACGCTTTATAGGCGTGCGTGCGATACTGGGTGTCCGCAGTAGAGTGTTTCAGGTAAGCTTTTCCCAACATACATACATATATGTATATATAAATATAACCTTGAATAACATAAATAATTTATGTTAATCAGGAAATGCTTTATGGCATACAAACCGGTTTCGGTTCACCACAAATACCAGTTGCTGAAATATTTGCGCGTCCGGCGCCTTCATTGGTTTCACCACAAAATCAAAAACCCAAAAGTAATAATTATCTCACCGTACCCGATTCTGATTCGATACGACCAAAAAGTGTTCCTTCCTCGCCCATGGTTAAGCGCGCCTTCTCTCGCCTCGGCACCATCACTGCCGGCTGGGGTCGTTCTATACGCAACAAGAATGCCAATCAATTGAATCCGGAGGACAAAAAGAAATGGATCTCATCCACAGATTGTTCGAGTAAGAGTTTGAATATCTATAAATACAAATATATCGATGTGTGTTCTTTTTTCGTCTTCTTTATGTTTCCTTTTAATCAAATTCAAATCAAAATATACCAAACCCTACGTTACGTGTCATTTGTACTTTGACTTTGCCCTGTATAAAATATGGTGTATAAAATGTCCTTGTAAAAAATTTAAAAAATATTGTGATGTGTTGCAACAATTATGAATTTAAAACTTTTTATTGTATTTTTTGGGTTTGTTATTCATTTTTTGCCTTGTTTAATGGCATTTCAAAAAATTGGTTTGTGTTTTAATTATTTTTTTGTTAATTTTTCATTTAAAAATTTAACAATTTACTTTGAAAAAAATTTAAATGGATTGGCTTGTTTTCTAATTAACAAAATTTATCACTCATGTCATTCTATAATGATTTTGAATCATTTATAAAATTCGCCTTAAAATATTTTAAAAATTAACCCACTTTTTATTAAAAATTTTATTCACCACTAACAAAACTAAATTCACCTCACCTCAAATACGCTTTAAATTTGTTAAATAAACATTAAAAACTTCATTTTTTGTTCAAACATTTACTTACCACTAACAAAACATACTCACCACACCCCAAATATTGGATATTTCCAAAAAATGCATAAATTCTGATCTTTCTGAACCCACTACGCCAAAACTATGACAAACCTATCAAACATTTCAATAAAACTACACAAAACGAACTTTTTTGCTACTTTTTATACTCACCACTAACATAACAAAACTCACCACAACCAAAATATTGAAATGTTTATAAATTCTGAACTTTAATATAAAATATATTGAAAATAATCATGAATTTAAAACAAAAAACTACTTGTTTGAACAATTTTATACTCAACATTACCAAAACACAAATTCACCGCACCAAAATTATGACAAACTTATCAAAAATTTCATTAAACCTAAACAAAATCAAATTTGTTTGCTACTTCTCATACTCACCACACCTAAAATATTGTAAAATTCCAAAAAAATTTATAAAACCTAAACAAAATTTAACTTATTTGGCGAATTTTATATTCACCACAATAAAATTAAATTCACCAAACCAAAAATTTCTTAAATTTTTTTACAAAATGTTGATTTCTAAAAAAAAAAATTATGACAATTATGACAAAAACTTACCTCGCCCAAAAATTTTACAAATATTTAAAATTTAAATATTAAAAAAATCTTGAAAACTTTTTTTATTCGAAAACTCAAACAAATATTTTCTTTAAACTATTAAAAATGTTTGACTTTATATTTCAATTCACCACTTTTCTTTATAATTTATGAAATCAAAACAAACTTCATTGTATTCACCTTCTTTAATAACTCTAACTTTTCAATAAGTTATAATTAAATTTGTCGATATTAAATCCCTGATTAAACTTATATTTTTATTTTAAACCCGTTCTAAATTTATTCACCTTTTACATTTACATTTTCACTCACCTTTACTGTATATTTTATTTCAATAACTCACTCACAAAATTGTTCGCTCTCACTCAATTTCTTTATCTCTCTCTCTTTCATGTCTTGGTTGTTTTGTGTGTGCCCGTTAAATTTTGAACTCATTAAAAAATATTTTCATTTCGCCATTATTTATAAAACTAAAACAAATTATTCTCATTTTTATCTCTTCATGTCATTTTCTCAATTCACCTCGCCTCGCCGTATGGGGGTGAAATTTCAATTTTATATTATAATTTGCTTTATTATTATTATTTAAAATGAAATTTTGTGTTGCAAAAACAACAACTAAAAATCTATAGACAGGGATAGCAAAGAAAAAGACAAAGATAAATCGGGCAATAATTTGGCCGTGCCCAGATTGTCGGTGTGTGCCGATGCGCAAAAGGTGGATCGGGCGAAATTGGCGCAAACTGAATTCACTATAATCGAGTTTGATGCGGATACATTTCGTGTGCTATTGGATTATTTGCATACGGGGACATGTCCTTTGACCTGTGTGTCAATACCGGGTAAGTTTATTTTTTTAGGAATTTTGACTTTAATTTAAATTTGTTTAATTGTTTTTCTCAAGGCCTTTTGTGTGCCGCAGAGCATTATGACTTACCCGAATTACTCCAGGCCTGTTTTCATCATTGCAAACAGTTTCTGCGCATAGAGGTGGTGTGTCCGATGCTAATTTCTTTGGAGAACTATTACTGGCGTTACACCTCCGCCTCGGAATTGGTGAATATGATATTATCGTTTGTGGAGAATAAGGCCCATGGCCTGTTTAAATGCCCCGAGTTCCTTAATCTATCCGAGTCCATGGTGCAAATGATCATGTGCCGTGAACTCCAATGTCCCGAGATACGCAAATTCGAAGCCATGCTAGCCTGGGCCCGCAACAAGGTATCCAAAATGAAAATACAACCCAACCGAGATATCCAGTTCGAGTTCGAGTGTATTATGGAGAGACTGACACGCGATCTGAACCTATGTCGCATTTCGCCCTCCGAACTCCTTACCATTGTTTTGCCCTCCAAGGCCTTGAAGAATGAACGCATAATGGAGACTTTGATGATGCAGGTGAATTTGGGCACCTACCGCATGCAGGAGTTGGATGAGTATAGGCAGCAATTGCGCAGCCAGGAATCGGCGGAGGCCACAGTCCAAGTGCACAGGGGTGGATGAGATAGTAAGAATGTTAGTTTCGATATTGATCGCGGCGGTGGCAGTGGTGCCAGCGGTGGAGATGTTTCAAACGCTTACGATTCCACGGCCGATGATGAAGTGGAATTTTATAATGATTTTGATGCAACTCCTACCACCAGTCGGGTGGCGGCCCAAATGCAGGCGGCCAAAGAAGCCAGACGCAGGCGTTGGGCGGGCGACGGTTCGTCGGCGGCCAGTAGTGAATGTGGCAGCAGTAGTGTAGTTAAGAAATATTAGAGTGTGCAGTGTTAAGTGTTAAAAACGGGGGAGTAAAAAAATCTTTTTTTTAAGCAAATAAAATTCTGTTTTAGTTAAGTAAAATATTGGCCAGCTTTCTTAATTTTTTAATTTTGAAAGAAAACATTTTGTTTTAAGTTTCCTGGAGTTACTAACTAAATGTTAGCATTTTAAACCTTGACAATCTGTATTATTTTTTTTTACACAATTAACAATTTTACAAAAATCTCTCATTTAAAACAAATTTTCTTTATGCTAAATACCAACTTAGCAACTAAATTGTTACTACCTTATTGTTACTAAGCGCATTGCAATACTTTAGGTTTATATTTTACGCCTTGCCAACTAAATACTTTCTTTGTTATAATTTTATAACTTTCGTTCAAATTTCTCCACAAATTTACTTCTCACATTGCCCACAATTCGTATATTTTTCCCCCTGGTATTGTATATATGTATGCTTTACTTTTAAACCAATTCTTGCTAAACACCCCCTTTTTGACCTATTGAACCTCAACAAAAGACCTCCTTCAATATTGTTACTAACAAATTTTTAAACTGTTACATCCACCCCTTGAATAGTGTATTCAACAAAAAAAAAACAAGATTTTATAGATAGAATTATTTGATGAAACACAAAAACCAACTGAAAATCTATAAAATATTAACTTACGCTTACTGGAAATAATAAAGACTAAAAAATACAAAATAAATTGTATAAAATTGTAAAATATTAAAAAAAAAACACCCCCACACAAAAAGGGGAACTTTTAGCTAGCTAAAGAAAACAAGGGAAATAAACATTTACTGCCGTATTTATAAAAAATAAAGTAGGCTTGAAGTGTGCTTTAAGACAAAATGTTCTTAAAGTACACTTAAAGTCTACTTTAATTTTTTATAAATACGGCAGTTAAACTTTAAACAAAATGTTTATTTTCTTAAAGGAAATTTTAGGTATTTAAACAAAAATTTGGGAATTCAAAAAAAAACATGATTTTAAATAAATTAGAAAGAAAATAAAGGAAATAAACATTTAGATTTTTATATAATTTGAAAGAAACCTAAAAATTGCTTATTTACTCAAAGGAAATTTTGGATACTTTTACAAATATTTTGGGAATTAAAAAAAACATTGTTTTAAATAAACTTTTAAGAGATTTTAGCCTTTTTAAAAACATTTTGTGAAAAATATGGCTAATTTTACGTTATTTTATAAAAAGCGATTTTGGGTATTTTTTTAAAAAAAATTTATGAATTCAAGAAAAAGCTTAATTTTTATAAATTAAAAACATTTAAGACATTTCCAATACATTATTTCAAACAATCTGGAAAATTCCACTTCCCTCCAGGAAATAGGCTTAAGGGAATTTTTGGAAATTTTGGCTATTATGTTAAAATAGTGGTAATGCAAAGAAAATGTTTGTTTTTAAAAGATTTGAACTTTGTATAAACATTTAAGGCATTTCTAATACATTATTCTAAATACATATATCTAGTAAAAATAAAACTTTCCCCCCGTAAATAAGCTTAAGCAAATTTGGGGTATTATTTTAAATATTAGTAATGTAAAGAAAATGTTTGTTTTTAAAAGATTTTAACTTTTTAACAATATTTTGTATGAAATTAGGGAAATTTTACTTTATTCCATAAAAAGGGATTTTGGGTATTTTTTAAAAAAAATTAGGAATTTCGCAAAAAGCTAAATTTTCATAAATTGTTAACCAAATTAATGAACTTAATAAAAATTTCACATTTTCCCGCTTAGAATTCTTAAAGAAATTTCGGGTATTTTTGAAAATTTTTTAGGAATTCAAGAAAAAACTTTATTAAAAAAAATGATTTTAAATGTTATTTATAAAAACATTAGAACATGTAATAAAACAAATTGTTGAAAAAGTAAGGAGGAAATTTTGGGTATTTTCGTATAATAACTTAGGAATTTTAAATTTTCATTATTATATTAACTAATAATATGTTTTGTTGTAAATAAAATGAAAAATTTTAAAATTTTTAACATTTTTCTAAGAATTTCCATTTTCTAGCTGAGTAACCCCTAGAGTAACCCAAACTATAATCCTTAGTATTGTATAAATATGTATTTAGAAACAAACAAATTAATTTAAAACAAAAACTAAATATTGTTTTACCAGCTGCATTTGTAAACTTAACAAAAGCAAACAAAAAAAAAACTTTGTAAAAATAAATAATTAATATTAATTAAAAAAAGCTTATTTAAGTGTTGAAAGTTACAGAAATTTGTAAAAAAGTTTAATAAAAAAAATTTAGTTAATTAAAACTAAATATATATATATATTTATATATATATATATATATATATTTATATATATATATATATTTATATATATATATATATTTATATATATATATATATATTTATATATATATATATATTTATATATATATATAAATGTTAAATATATTTTAAGCCACACAGAAAAGAAATTTATTAAAAATAAACAAAAAAAAAATTCCAAAAAATTAGTTAAAAAATTTAAAAACAAATTGAATTTAATTATGTATGTATATAATAAATAATTGAAAACTGGAAATAATATATAGCTATTTATATACAAAAGTAAAAAAAATAATTGAAACAAACTATTAAACTAAAAATTATACACTCAGAAAAACCAAAAAAAAAAAGAAAACATGTTACAAAATTAAAAAAAATAAGTGTTTTGATACTGCTTAGGTACTTTATTATAAAAAAAAAACAAATAAACAAAAACCATTTAGCAATATTAAAAAGAATTAAAAAATTAAAAAAAGTTTTAGCAAAATACTTAATATCCAAAAAAATGTTACTATTTTCTTTAAAATGCTAATTTAATAAATTTTGAAATTAATTTTATAGAATTTTATCTCCTTTTCTTTAACAATTAATAGTGGAAGGCCAATGTAAGCGGCATGCGGCCGCGGACGGCAGAAGTAGAATTTTTTTCAACTATGCCGCTTAAAATGATGTTGCCATACACATGTATATAATATGTGACATATGAGTTTAGTTAAAAATTAAAATTTATTTCCATTTTCCTAATTCTTTTTACACAATGTACACACTAATAAACGTTTATTTAAGCTGATTGCCGCCCGCGGCCGCATGCCGCTCACATTGGCCTTCCACTATAAAGCAAAAACCAAACCAGCTCATCAAAATGTGTGTGCGTAAAATAGTTAAGAACAAATAAATATATTTAACAAAAACTAAAAAAAAACAATTTAACCCACCAATTAACATACATATGTATAAAAAATAAGTTTATAATTTATTAATAAATAAAACATTTTAACAAAAACATTCTCTTAGAATTAAATATACAGCCCAATCACAAATACAAATTCCGCGAGAATTTTTCCCATTTTCCATTCTCTCCTATTATAAGAAGAATCCGTATGAAATTTCTCGCTTTTCTCTTTTCCCTGGTTTGTGCCAATTTTATCAACCGTGTAAAAGGGGGAAAAGTAGCTATTCTAAATGATTTTAAAAAACATTTCTAAAGGTGGATTCATCCATTCGTTCCGAACAAAATATTTGTTCGAACAAAGTTTTTTTTTTATGAAGTTTGACGTCACTCTTTTTGAGAGAGAGAAAATATTTTTTACGAACAACTCACAGCTTGAATTGGTTAAATTTTATATTTTGTCTGAACATTTCAATCTGTGGTGTTTGTGAAATTAAATTATTCATTTCATTTATTCATTAAAAATTTCAATTGTGTTTAAAAAATATACTCAATATTTTAAAATAATTAATTTTTTTTTTTGATACTTAAAAACTAAAGCAAAATAAATCAATGGCCGCACTTGTAAAACTAATAGATTTTGTTTACATATGGCAGCTTTGATTTTTCAGAAAAATCGTTTGAAATGGGTGAATCGTGCTGCAAAAAACTTTTCTGGAAAAATTTTTTCTTAAGAAAAAATGGGTGAATCCACCTTTACCGCTTGTAAAACGAATAGATTTTCTTTACATATGACAGAAGGGAATTTATACAAACATGTATGTATGTAGAAAAGTTGTATGTATTAAAATAATTTAAATAAATAAAAAATATACATATTTTATTTTTTATATACATATGTATGTATGTACATATGTATGTATGTACATATGTATGTATGTACATATGTATGTATGTAGATCAAAAGATCACAAACAAGGCACAAATAGAACATTTGGTTACTTTGATGGAAGTGAATGCAGGCATAGCTTGTGGCTTTTATAAAGGTAGCAAAAAGGCACTTTCACGAGATGTTGAAAACTAGCTTAAATTCATATAGCCTCCAAATAGGTGTATTGCTAAGTGGCTAAGTTATTTATTTTTTCAATTTTTTTATTAAATTTTAAAACTTTTAGTTTAAATTAATGAAAAGCAAAACATGTAATGCCACTTTTTCTTTCTTTTTTTGCTCCCGTGGAATTTGTAATTTGAGTATTTTATTCTCGAGAAAAGTATTTTTAGAGAGAAAAAATTCCTTGGGAATATTCATGATGGGACTGATAATTTCTTTAAAAAAATATAAAATTTTTATATGTGTTTTCCATAAAAAAATAATAATAATAATTAAAAGACAGCCATAATTACACAACTTTATTTCTAGCAATTTAAAAAACCTGTTAAATTCAAATAAAACAACTAACAAACTTACTTTAAATAACATTTGTATTTCTCTCACACTATAACCCCTACCCCTTGCCCCTTCTTCAGCAAACACTTTAATTGTTTCCATTTGATATATTTTTCCAAATAAAATTGCAAAAAAAAAAAAGAATTCAAATTTAAAACAAACATGTTACAAATTTAATGCAAAAACAAAAAAGAATTTAATTAAATTTTAAACCAAATAAACAAACTTATGTATATCCTGTAAATGAACACACACTAAAATAATTAAAAACAAAAACAGAACAAAAATATTTTAAACAATAAAAGATGTATAAAAAATTTACAAAAAAAAATCCAGCAATTTTATTTAAAAATAAACTAATTTTGACCTCTAAATAACATACAAATTTATAATTTACCTTAATATGCTATAGAAATGTGTTTTAAGTTCTACTAAATTACTTAAAAACATATACATATATTATTTTAGCCTATAAAAATACTTGAAAACTTGAGAAAATCAAAATTTGCTTTCTTATAAAAACCCCGCTATTTTTAACAGTATCAAAACAAAGCCGACATTTATATATATACATATGTATATCAACAAACAATCAAAACAAAGCTGCCATTTTTTTAACAAGTATGTAACTAAACAAAATCAAAACTCTCCTAGCCTGTTGACTCTCAAATAACGGTAAAAGTAGAAAACAACAAGCAGTCCTGCCAACTTTTTTTTTGAGAAATCGTCGAATTAAAAAAAAAATCGTCAAAATCGTCATGTTAAAAAGAAAAAAATCGTCAAGACAAAAATACGTTAACAATACCAGAAACATTTTTTTTTATTAACTTTTTAAATATTTTATTTTATTTACATCTAAATAAAGTTATTATTTAATAAAAAAAATAATTAATTTAATTTTGGTATTATGTGACTTTACTCTGGTACATTTTTTAATAATTCATTTTTAATTGCTATATTAAAACACTGAGAATTATTTAAATTAAGATAATCTATTGAAAACAAATTTCCTTGTAATGTTGAAGAATCCAAAGCATTTCTGGTTTTTGTTTTATTTAAATTTCCAATATTAAAAATTCTTTTAACGTTGGCCGACGAATGTGGTAGTGCCATTAAACTCGAAACAAATTGTATTAAAATTGGGAAGGCCTGTACATTATTGAATCTCTTAAAATTAGAAACATTTTTCCAAAACGCCAATGTTTCGAGTTCGGTGAATTTCATATTACGTAATTCTCGAACTTCATTATCAAGTTGTTGATATTCTTTTCCATTTAATAAATTTGGAAAAAATTGGGCAATTGTAAAATTGAAAAATTTGTTTGTTTAAAGCTACGCTTGGTTCAATGGAGTTTAATCCTTCTAAAAGTTTATCGCCAAAATCAAAACGTTTTAAAATTTGTGAAACCAATTCAATATAAAATTGGACGCAGAAAGCAACAAATATATTATATTGACTATATTCAATATTTAAACAAGATTGGTTCTCATTCACGTAAATGCCAAGATACACTTCATCTTCATTAAATAATATGTCTTCGTTATTAAATTTTTGGATTTCAAAGTTAACCAAATACTCTTCTACAAAAAAAAATGTCCGGTACAGATAGTCGTGATCTACCTCTTCAACCCCTAGCCTACAAACTTCATCCGTCTGCCTTTCAATTTCTACATTGCAAAAGGGGACTTACAAAATTTGAATATTAGGAAAAAAGGTTACCATATGTTTTGCTTTTAAAAAATCGTCATTTTTGTTCACGGGAAAAATGAAAAATCGTCAATCGTCATTTTAATAAATTGTAAAGGTACATTATTTAGCTTATTTTAGAAATTTTTAAAGAAAAGAAAAACTCCCATGGTTCGCAGACTTTCGCATGTACGTAAATATGCCTTAAAACCACTTCCATTTTTGTCACGTACGTTATCACCTGATTTTAATCGGATATTTTCGACACCAAAGTTTCGAGGCTGCCCATTTTTTTCTCAAACATAGAAGCTTTTGATTGTAACATAACTGTAATATTGTTTTTCATTAACTTCTATTTTTGTTAGATTTATGTTACCATATGCGTACGAATGTCACGTACGGCTATATAAAAACCCCCATACCATTTTTTTTAATGGATGTTTTTTGTTTTTTTGCTCAAAGAAAGCTTAGTTCTTTGCCTTTAAGACCTTTGTGGTAACTTAATGGGATGCAAGTGGGGTATCTATAAAAAAAAATTTCCAACTCAAAGAAGAAAGTGTTTAAATTTTTACCATATGCACTATTTTCATTTCTTTTGCTATTTGTATGTAAGTTTTATTAAAATTATAAAAATAAAAACTCCAGCAATAGCCTAGAAAAGCCCGTGAAATGGTTCTGTGTGAGACCAACCGCTATTAATTTCTACCTGCGATTTTATAAGTCACACATCTTTTCATTGAAGCTTTTTTGTTAATTCTATAGGTAGGTTAGAGCGCACGTAATATTGAATGAAATTTTTATTATCAAAGTAACAGGTACCCCTGATACCCATTTTGAATCAAGTGGAAAGCCATTCTCTGAAATTTTATGACACTTGACTTTAAAATGTGGGTGGAGAGGTAGTTTATTATAATGCTACGTTTAACTTCTTCTTGTTGTAATCCCTTAAACATAAAGAAGCACAGATCATCAGATATGCGAAATATTTCCGACAACTTATTGAAAAAAATACCCAACGCTTTCAAAACGTTTGCTAATTTGTGGATCGTGCAGGAAAATAATGGGAAAGTTGGACACACTACCGGTTATTCCAGATGAGAACAAAATCAATTCTGAAAATGATGACAGTTCTGCAGGAGATGATAGCTGTTCTAACTTTTCATTAAAACCTATAAGACGTAATAATGAGTGACAAAATCACCATCACCAGGATGCAGTAGAAGTTTTTGAACAAATAAAAAACAAGTACAAATCGTCACAGAGTAGATCTAAAGGAATTCAACTTCTTACTCTTGCTCCATCGTTATGGAGTTGTTTAAAAATAATGACTGAGTTTGGAACGTCTCAACGAAAAGCAAGAATTACTAAAAACTTGGTTGCTGATGGGATTCACACACTTCCAAACGAGAAGAAGGGCAAAACTTTAGCGTGCGAAACTGAAGCTCTAGTAATTCAATTTTATCGGCGAGATAATATGAGTCGAATGATGCCAGGAATGAAAGACTGGGTGTATGTTCGAATCGATGGCCAGAAAGTCCAAATGCAGAAGAGGATGGTTTGCTGTAACCTGAACGAGTTGTATGCAACATTTCAATCTAAACACGAGGACGTCAAAATTGGATTTACAAAATTTACCCAACTGAGACCAAAGCATTGCGTTTTGTCAGGAAGCAGCGGAACACACGCAGTATGCGTTTGCATTTACCATGAAAATGTTAAACTCATGTTGAAGGAAATCAACTTAAAGTATTTGACAGATGATTCCTCAGAAGATTTGCACGATTACCATGATTGCCTTAAATCAGGGAAAGACAAAACATGGGCGCCACGTTTTTCATTTACTCTTCTCTTACGTGCGTGTACACACGCATTGTAGAGAAATAAACACACTTTAATCAGTCTAGCTTGAACATTTAAACAGACAGGTTGCCAGAAAAAAAATTTCCCCAACTTTTTTAAAAATGTGTGATGAATATGAAATGAATTTTTTATTTTCTTTAAATTATTATGAGAAACCAGAATGCTTGGTTTGCCAACGTGCGTTATCACGCACTAAAAAACATGACATGCAAAGGCATTTTTTTGCATATCACAAGGAATACGAAAGTATTACTGGTGATTTTGTTGCCCATATGAAATAAATGTTGAAGATGTAATGCAATTTCCTGACTGATTTTCTAATTTTTCGCAAATAATGAAATAGAGATTTTTGGAGATTTTAAATTTTTAATTGGGGATAAGTGATAAGTTTTCTGGCAACACCGATTTGTGTTCAGAGCGAAGAGAGTATATTACTAATACAATTGCAAAACGTAATAGTATAGGCTGCCTTTCCCTGCCTTAAATTGACTATGTGTCCTTATGTAACAACTTCTTGCCACTTAAGCTATTGTTCAAATTGCCCCTTAAAAACAGTAATTTTAAATGTGGATGATTTTCTGGAAGAAATATGCAAAGGTTTGCTAAATTTTAGAACCCATGACTTATTAGTCAAACAGCAATGGTCATTTTTGAATGATTTGAAGACACATTTGAAATCTGGTGAATTCGTGATTTCATATGATTTCGCAGAGAACTATAAATATGTTATTCAGGATGCCATACAAGGTGGACCAAGCAACTATATTCACAGTTGTTATTTACTACATAGAAGATGCAAAACTGGAACACAAACGTACGGCAATCATATCCGATGATTTAAAACATGATAGCGCTACAGTTTATAAATACTAGAAGATAATTCTAAATTATCTAACATCTAAATTTATAGTAGCGAAGGTATACTACGTCTCGGATGGAGCTCGTCAACATTTTAAAAACAAAAATAGCTACGCAAATCTTATACATCACGAAAAATATTTTGGAATTCCAGTTGAATGGCATTCTCATCCAACTGCACATGGCAAAGGAGCATGTGATGGCATCAAAGAAAATCTCAAAAGAAATGCAGCGATGTATATCCTGTAGTGCTCTCATCAAGATCGCATCTTAGATGCGAACGCTTTATTCCGATGGGCAAAAAAAAAAACATTGTAAAGAAACTGAAGTAGTTTTTAGTAGCAAAGATGATCATGAGGAAACATTAAAAACATTGAAGAGTAGATTCGACGCTGCTGTAACAATTGATAGCAATACCATGCTTTTATACCACTTAT
The DNA here is from genome assembly GCA_950370525.1 of Bellardia bayeri. NCBI lineage: Eukaryota > Metazoa > Arthropoda > Insecta > Diptera > Calliphoridae > Bellardia > Bellardia bayeri. Next base: position 9,718,178 of record OX493266.1, on the reverse strand, counting down.
CGATAGTTTAAAAAGTTTTCTGCATCAACTCAATGCGATTTCTTTCCAAAGCCATAAAAGACTGCAGCAGCGAAATCAGCAGCTGAACCTAGTAACTCCAAGAAAGGATTGGCAAAAAAAAGCTAAAAATAAGAAGGAAGGAAGATTGGCAATTTCAAAATTTATATTAATTTTATTAAATTATTTATTATTATTGTTATTTAGTATTATAAGTAATAAATAGGAAAAAATGAGAATAGTGCATATGGTAAAAACTGAAACACTTTCTTCTTTGAGTTGCAAATTTTTTTTATAGATATCCCAGTTGCATCCCATTAAGTAGCCACAAAGCTCTTAAAGGAAAAGAACTAAGCTTTCTTTGAGCAAAAAAACAAAAAACGTCCATTAAAAAAAAAGAAGAAAAAAACAAATAAAGTGCATAAGGTAAAATTCAAAAACTTTGCTTTTTGAGTTAAAATACTTTTTTATAGATATGCCTCTTGCTACTAAAAGACCACAAAGCTCTTAAAGGAAATGGTCTAAAGTTTCTTTTGAGGAAAATAAAAAAACTCCATGTTGAAAAAAAATGGGGGAAAATGAAAATGGTACATAAATATTGAAAAATCCTATTTTTGAGTTAAAAAATATTTTTTTTGATATATACCCCACTCGCATCCCATTAAGCGATTATAGAGGCCTTAAAGGAAATTGTATAAGCTTTCTTTTGAGGAAAAAAGAGCCCAAATTGAAAAAAAAATTAAAAAAAAAAATTTTTAAATTAAAAAATATTTTTGGAATGACTGAAGAAATAGCTATCTAAAGTCCTTTGGACAATTTTTGCTAGGACCAATAGGTGAAAAGTTACACTCATTTAAAAAAAAACCCCTGTATGATCAAACTGTCCAACTTTGACCCCCTCTTACTCCGACATTTCTTGACTGATAGAGCTGAAAATTTGTGCCTGGCCTAGTATCAAATAGTACTAACCTTGGTGCAAATTTCATCCAAATAGGAAGACATCGATTTTAATTGAGTCACTTGACGTGAAATTGCCTATATGTATGTACTTTCGGAGGTGATGCCGTCAGCCCAGCTAATTTTGTTTTTATATGAAGTCTTTTATCGGTTTGTTTGTCAATTTCATATAAAAAATGTTTTTTCAACTGTCATTTTTTTAGTGACAACATCATCTTTAAAATAAATTTGCTTTGCATTTGTCAATGTCAGCTGTACGACCTTTAAAATTTTTCGTTATTACAACTTCCTTGTAAAATAAAATATTTTTTCTTTAATATGGCAATACAATAAATATTTGTTTGTGAAAAAAAAATCAAATTCAACAGTCTACTAAATTAAAATTAATTTATTTTTTATTTTTTTATTTTTCATAAAATTTAAAGGCAAGATGATGTTCCCTTTAGCTAATCGGTCGGTTTTAGATTAAAGTAAACTTATAATAACCAAATACTTCTTATCTGTCCGATAACATACCTTTAACTATTGCCAAGTTGTAATAATGGGCCTAAGAAATATAATACAATGAAATAAAAAGCTTTTATATGTACATATACATATGTATTTGCGAATTAAAGTCTTACCCCCTAAAAAAGTGTTTAAAAAAACAAATAGGGATACTTATAGCAAACTAGAGAATTATGTTTATTACTTTGCCGTTAAACAGGCTGTTTTCATAAACGCAGTATGCAATGTAACATTTCATTGCATAGAGTTCATAATAGCATTTAGAATATAATTAAAAAAATTTTGTTTTAAGATTCTTTTTAATAGTCCAATGTCTTTATATTTTATGTAATAAAAGTTTTTAAATTATATTGTAAATGCTATTATGAACTCTATGCAATGAAATGTTGCATTGCATACTGCGTTTATGAAAACAGCCACAATCTTTGGGGAAAAATTAAAGTTTTTAGTTTTTCTTACTTTCATTAAACTTTACCACATACATACATAAACCTGTATTAAATTAAATTCTTTGTAAACATTTTCTTTAAACAAAAAACATTTTATTAAACTGAATAAATTATATAATTATAAATTAATTTAACTTATAACACTAACATCTAAAAAAAACAATCAATAGCGTCGTCCCTCCTTGTATTTGCCATCCTTGGGAATTTTCATCCATTTAGAATTTTGTCTTCCTTTGGTCTTATTCTCATTACAACTATCATTATGCACTACCCTTACAATAGGAACCTTAGAGGCTCCAGAACTATTTAACTTGGCAGCACATCTGAATTTGGCCAGGTAACAGGGTGAAAGCAAAGTGGTTTGTATGCCATCAATATAAACGCACACAGGACGATAAATACGCGAGCAAATAGTTTCCTCACACTTGGCCAACGCGGTTGATTCAGCATTCGATTCAGTGGAATCGAAAATCATATCGATGTAGGCAGCTTTAGTTTGACAATAAATGGTAAAAATTACCACAATTAACACTTGGAATTTCATTTTTATTTTTTTATTTATCAAATTTAAATAAAATGTTTTCTTTAAATTTATTAAACAAGTTGTAGTTTTATGGCTTTTTAATGTATTACTACTGCTGGATTATATAAAGCGTTAGTATTTATATGTTTAAACTGAACTATGATTTCAAACAAAACACTTGTGTCAATATTATGTATATTGACACTTTAAGGTCACTTAACATAAATATTTTTTTAAATGTAGGGCAGGTAATTTTGAATGTAATAAATTGAATGTAATGCAATTGCATTTAAAGTTATTTTTTATCTTACAACTTTTAAAATATCATTATATTTTAGTTATGAAAGAACTTTTGTAAATAGACAGAAGTTAACAATTTCAACTGTTCAATTAAACAGTATTTAACAATTGTTGTTAAATTAAACAATATTAAATATATTACTTAATATTAATGTTACTTTAAATAACAATATACCTATATGTATATACATATAAACTTATCATTAAAGGTATAGAAAATAATTCTGTAAAATCACTTTTACAATTCATTCATATAACCCATTTCACAGGCATGTCTAATCACTGCCTACAAACGCATATTAACTTCATCACCTTCCACCTTTATGGAAAGCTTACGAAATTCTTCTCGTATATCTGAGGCGTATCGGAGATGCATGTGCACTCCTCCTCAGAACACAACATCCAGGGTAAAAAATGCAAACAATTCATTACCCCATAAAAGGCGAAACGGCTAAAGTGTTTTCGAGATTTCCCAAAACTATAATGCAGTAAAATATTAGAAATTTCCTGTTTTGATTTGCCATAAGCATTTAAAATGTTATAAAACATAGAAAAGATGCTAGTGTGGTAAGATTTTAATAAATCCTGCCACATTTCATTGCGCTGATTTTCATTCGTATTAAAAAGCATACATACGAAAGACAAATCCAGACCGGGGGGAACCATAACGTAGTAGCTAAATAATTGTTAATTTTATCATTATATCAAGATAATGTTTTACTTATTTGCTATTTTAAACATAACATATCGTCTAAACGTCTAACATATGACAGGAATTGGCTGCTAATTTTAATCATATGGCTGTCAGCATATATGTATATGCTGATTCAACATGTCGTCTAAACTTACCTTAAGCTTTCCGCCTTAAATGAAATTAATTCTTCATTTTCCAATTGGTTTAATATCCGGTATTAGGTATTTTTCTATGTAGTTATCCAGTTTAGACGTCATAATACAGGTTAAAGGAGAAGAAAAATATATTTATCTTTTAAGGTACTTCAAAACAAAAGCAGAGTCGCCGTATATTAAATGTGAAATACATTTTTGACTGTAGTGTCTTTTAAAATGAAGGGCGCCTCAGCCGTTTGCCCAATTTCCCTGTACACCAATTCAATTTAAATGGCATATTAGTACTTTCCCTTAACTTGAAATCAGTTTGATTTAAGTTTTTTTGTCCAGATTTTAACAATTTTAAATTCATATGCACTTTTTAACCAATTATTGCTGGTGTTTTCCTAATTTAACTGTCTTTGAATTTAAAAATACAATCACTCTTGTCACCTGTAAACACTTTGAGCAATTGATTTAAAAAATAGTGTTGCCGGAGGTAAGCAATTCATGCAAAAATTACTAAAGACAGGGTTGTTTAAAAAAATACACTGACACAATTAAAACGTTGCGAAATTTAAACAAAAGAAAATCACCCCTATCGTAAATAAAAAATCCACATGATATTTGTTCCCTTTTATTTTTTTAACATTGAATTTTAATAGGAAAAATGTGAAAAGGGAACATATGTGTATATAGTTTAAGTTTTATGAAAAACAGTTATATTGTGAACGTAATTGATATATATTTTCATTTATATTTATAGGTACAATATACTACTTTACCCAAAAATTATAAAACTAACTATAATACACTATAATACTTTAGCCCCAAATCAAATTACAAATCATCCATATAGCCCATGTCGCAAGCATGCCTAATCACCGTCAACATACGCATAGTCACTTCATCTCCGCCCGCCTCCAAAGACAGCTTACGAAACTCTTCACCATATAAATCCGTTTCAAATGCTTGTGAAAAACGATTACATTCCTCCTCACTGCACAATATCCATGGTAGAAAGTGTAAACAAATCATACATCCATAAAAACCAAAACGGGAAAAGTGTGTTTGAAATTTCTCAAAACTATAGTGATGTAAAATGTCTGCTATAGCCTCTTTAGATTTCTGGGAAGCTTTTAGTATGCTGGAAAGAGTGTTAAACATGCTAGAATGATAGGTCTTTAATAAACTACCCCAAATTTCGTATCTCTCATCCTCGGAGGTGTTAAAATACATAAAGAAAGACAAATCCAAACAAGGAGAACCATAGCGCATTTCCTAAAATTGTAAATTAACTAAATAAGACAAAATGTTTCATTTAATTAGAAATATAAACCTGAAAATCTATCATTTTCATATCATCCACTAATATCTGCTCATCTCCTTGTCCTGGCTTTAAGGGTTTGTATTTAAACAAAACATTATTACGATTATAGTCACCGTGCAAAATAGCACCAAACTGCCTATCTAATTCATTATCCTCCACCTTGGTTCTTAGTTTTTCCATAAGACGCGTAGGTTCTTCAAAGTATTTATGCTTTAGTTGTTGCAAACATTCGATTAGTTTTAAATCCTTAACAGATTTCCTATCAAAAAAATTGCTTTCCAATTTACGCTGAAAAAACTCAAACAAACGATCAAAAGCATAACGATATAAAACACGGTAAAGATTGTTATTGGCATCATTGGGATCATTATCATTGATAAAGGGCAGTGTTATAATGCCCGACTTTAAGCGCTCCAGCTGGGAATTGTTTAAGGCCCTTAAAGCATAGGATAGTGCATGATATTGACCCAAAGGTTTGCACATGGTCAGCAGATGATCACGATTAAGCACTAGTCTAGGACCAAGTTGATAGCCCAAAGGTTTAAGATTCTCCATGACCAAAGAAGCCTCTCTTTCATTAGGTGAGTAGCTTAAACCTGAAATTTTATAATTTTTTTTAAATAAAATAATTTCAAATCTTGTGTGTTAAAGTGTTACCTTCTATATAACCAAACTTGGCGACATATGTGGGCGGCACTAAATCCTTTATATTTATGCTGGTAATTTCCATATCCTTTAAAAATTTCTCATAATAAGGCAAAACCGTGCCATATATATAAATTTCATTGGCAAATTGTACATACGATTTACTGGATTCCCTAAAGCCCACATCACCGCGCATAAATTTGGCAATTAATAAACGCTCCTTGTCGCTAGTCACAAAATGGGAAGAATTATTTATACTTATGTAAATAATTTCATTGTTTTGCATTTGTTTTAGAATTTACCCTTTACTAGTTTTAGTTTTGAGCTGTATAGTATACAAAGTGGACATAAAACCATCTAAGCCACCAGAATTTTCTGTTTTGATCGAAATCAATTCTTCATTATCCAATTGCGAAACAATTTCTGGTATTAAGTATTTTTCTATATAGGTTTCATGATTGGAAGCCATTTCTATCTGTAAAGAAAAAAAAATACAAAAATTTCTGTTAGTGTACTTGAAGGAGAGATTACTGTTATCAGAAGTAAAGTTAGTGTAGTTTTCTTAACAGTAATATACTCTTCCCACTATGGTGGTATAGTGTATAAAAACTACTATGTATAACAATTTGAACAAATGTATTATTTTATTAATAAAAACCTTAAAATAAGTACCTACTTTATTTATATAATTTCCAATTGCAATTTAATTTACAACAGACCGGTAGTCTTTTTAATCTATTTGACATTGCAGATCAATTAAATGAGAACAACACGTCATTCCTACCTCAATTTGCAAACAATTTAAATTTTACTTACCTTTTTCAGTAAGATTCTTTTTTAAATTTTAATTAACAAAACTATATTGTAGTTTATTTATAACAATTTGTCACTGCGAATATCTAAATATGATAATTGTCTGTAAACTTTAAGATTAAATGTAAAGTGTGTTGTTTTTTTGTTCTTATCTTTTATAAAAACACCAAGTGCAATGTAAATATTAGAATGGTACTGCCAGATGAGAGGAGAGATCGAATGCAGTGCAAACACAGGGTTGTTAGATGACAAACCACAGAAAATTCAAGCAGTTAGAATTTGAAAGATATTTTACTATTTATAAAAAATACATATTTCTTTTAATGATTTTTTGTTTTGTTTAGTAATAATGGAAAAATTAAGAGGATTGGTAAGAAGTTAGAATAATATTTCAGTTAAAAAACTATTTACGAGGATATGTCGTTCTTTATGTTTTTTAAAACTTTGTAGGTATTTTCTGATATAATATATCATGATTTCAAAGATCTAGATAGCAAAAAGCTTCCTAGAATTTTAAACAGAAAATGTTGCGATCTTTACACAACCAGCAACAACATAAAAATTCTACTACAATAATATACGATCGTCAGATATTACAACGTTGTCCGAAAAATGTTCAGAAAATGTCTAACTACCGAGTAAACTTAAAATTTTTGCCTTCCAACGTTGTAAGAAAAATCAATTTCAGTACATTGGAAGACAAAAAATATTGTCAGACATCTAACAATCGTGTAAACACACAATTTTGTCATTGTTTTAAGACAATTGTCAAACACTTTTCATTGCCATATGTGCAAAGTTTATGCATCTGCCAATGGCAGCATTGTCATAGAAATTATTTCTAAATGCAACTCTGTATATACATAAATACACAAACAAGCATTGATAAGCAGATAAAGTGGTTTCAATTTTGTTCTATGACAATTTTTAAACACACACACAGAGCTGCAAAACGAATTTGACAATGCCACACAACAATCTTACAACCGTGTGAATTGACAATTTCGGTTGACAGATAAATTAATTGTGTGCAAATGAAATTGTTAGTTTTCTTATAGTCGTCTAAACTGACAATTTACCTTTTGCTAAAAATGTTTCAATGTCAGTACATTGCTAGATATGACAACGTTGTAATATCTGACGATCGTGGACACATAGCTTAAAACCCTTTAATATGCTTTCTGTAGTATAGTGCAAAAGTTACCTTTTGTAAAGACATAATGTATGTAATATTCAAATATAACCACTTTTTCCCGAAATAACATCTGGCAGTGCTCTGCACTTAACAACAGCAACAACATTAAAATTGCACTACTACTCAAATCACCAACCCTGCCTTATCAGGAAAACAAAGCAAAACAGAGTTGTCATACCTATATAATGCTAAATTCGAACAGCTGTTTTGCGCATTTATCATCAATCGTCATTATCAGTGTAAAATTAGTTTTTTATACTTTTTGCGGCAACAACAATTTTTATTAGTGTGAAAAAATTTATTTATTAAACAAGTAAAGCATAAAATTAAATTAAAACAACAACTATATATAAACAAGTTTTAAATAAACAAAAAAACCAAACAAATGTCATAAACACAGTGTTTTAACCACAGCAAAAAAAAAACTAAAAAAGAAGTTGACACCAATTGATAAAAATCAGTAGATACTCCAGTAAAAACCAAAACAATAAAAATAAATGGAGTTATGGATCAACTGGACCAATTGGAAGCATGTCGTATTTGTGTAAACTGTTTTCCCATACCAGAAATGGATTTTATCAATATTTTCCAGCCAAATGAAGAATTTCAGCAAGAACTTGATTTCATACAGGGCGAAATTCGCCAGTGGCAATTAAAAATACAACCCGATGACGGTCTGCCACAACGCATCTGTGCTAATTGTTTTGCCAAATTCTGCAGCATTGAGGCGTTTCGTAAGGAATGTGAGGCGGCCCAGGAAAAGCTAATAGATACATTAATGCAACAAACTACCACAAATGAGGAGATGGAGCAACAAAATGTTATAAAAAACTCAGAGATGGCTTTGCCATTAATGGGTAATTATGAGTCCGGCAGTGTTGTGTTAGATTCCAGAAATAATGTTTTGGTTTCTTCGGTAAATTTAACACAATCGGATGTATCACTCAATGATTTTCCAGTCTTCGATCAGCAATTCTCACATTTCGACAATCCCGCTCTAATGGATGCCTCTTCAACTCTACTGGACAGCAATCTTATAGCAGCAGATACTTCCCAAGAACTGGGCTTTTTACCGTCACAAAACTTATTTACATTTGAGACTGCCGAACCACCCTCAACGGGAACACTGCCATTAGTTGAGACTGATAGTACGTCCATGATGAATGAGATGCTGCAGGAGAAGTCGGGAGGTGAGGAAATCATCATTAAACAAGATCTCGAAGATATGTTACAACGCAGTATTATACCAACTACAACCAAATTAACTCAGCAACAACAACAACTAAAACCTAGTTTAAGCAAGGAACATGAGCTGAGCGCTGCTAATAGCACAGTAACCATAAAGTTGAAACAAGATGTTAAAAAAGAAATTGGACAACAATATACTAGTAATAATTATGGAATGAGAGGGAGGAATGGTAAGTGAAGAACCCAAAATTTTATTTAAAATACTCTACAGTTATCGACAACTGGGACAATTTTGGGTCAAATTGTATAGATAATTGGGAACATTTTCTCCAGTTATCGATAACTGAGAAAAATTTCTCTAGCAATTGCTGCAGTTACTGATAACTGTGAAAATTTCTCAATATGTAACTTGGAAAATTGTTTTCAAAAATTTCTCCTGTTATCAATAACTCGGAAAATTTGTTCCAGAAAAATTATCGATAATTGTGAAAATTTTCGATAGAAATTTCTGCAGTTATCGATAACTGTAAAAATTTCCTCCAGAAATTTCTTCAGTTATCAATAACTTGGAAAGTAGTTTCTAGAAATTTCTCCAGTTATCGAAAACTGTGAAAATTTTCTCTAGCTTATTCGGCAATTATCGACAACTGTTAAAATATCCTCTGGAAATTTCTCCAGTTATCAATAACTTGGAAAATTGTTTCAAGAAATTTCTTCAATTATCGAAAATTGTGAAAATTTCTCCAGCTATCGATAACAAGAGTAAATGTTCACAGTAAAAATTTGCAAAATAATCGATAATTCAAAAGAATTTCTAAGTTCTTAAACATATTATTAACTTATTATTTTCCAGACTATCAAAATACCACAATAACATTCTTAAATCGCGAGGAATCTAACTCAGACATTGAATGCGATGACTCTGATATGAATGCCCGTTTAAAGGGCTTATCCTATGCTTGCCATTATTGCTTCTGTCCCGAAACTGGACCGATCGAACATCTCGTCTTCCCCCATGAAGATGCTCTCACGCAGCATTTCTTCGACATACACGACCCCAATCGCCCCTACACTTGCCCCAAATGCCCACAATCATATAAGACTCAATTGTTGCGTAACAATCACGTTAGACTTATACACAAAATCACCGAGATACAGACGTGCAATTATTGTCAGAAACGTTTGAAAGGTTCCACTGATGTACACCAATACAATTGCCAATATATTGGTGACTGGGAGTGTCAACAGTGCAAAGAGAAATTCACCAATACACCCCTGTATCGTTTCCGCTTGCATCAGCGTCATCATGAACGCATCAAACATTTCAAGTGCCGTTTCTGTGAACGTACGTTTGTGAGAAAAGCCAACTTAGAAGCTCATCAAAGGATGCACAAGGCCGAAGTACAGTGCACTTACACATGTACTATATGCAAAGCTAGTAAGTTAAATTAACAAGAAATCTCATTTAAAAAATCTATTCAACAAATATCGATTACATTTGCTTTATTGTTCACTATAATAACCTTGTTTTTCAATAGGTTTCGTCGATGACTATGAGCTAAAACGTCATAGATATCAACAACATAGTGCTGAGGCTCCTCTCAAATGTAAATTTTGCCATAAAGGTATAATATGCAATTAAAATCGTTTTCGTTTTTTGTATGTTCTATTGTTCTATTAACACCCACTACCCTGTTATCTATTAGGTTTTTCTTCCAATGTTTTTCTACAACGCCACATAAATCAATTTCATTCAGACATTACAAAAAACCACAATAACAATAATAATAATGCCTGCTCATCCACAGCATCGTCATCCTCGAACAACTCACCTACAGAGCTGCACACTTGTCTGAATTGTAATATGGGTTACAAAACCTTGCTAAAATTACAGAATCATTTAGTGTTGGGACGCGATAAAGACGGCAATTGCTTGAATACATCATGCAACAAACAGGAGCGTCGTAAACTTCAGCGTCAGGGTGTATTTCCTTGTTTCCATTGCCCTAGACGTTTCCATTTGAGGTCACAGCTTGACAAACATTTAAATACACATGACGCTCGTTTACGACCCTACCAATGCGAACAGTGTGTGATGCGCTGTCGCACGTCTAATGAATTGAAACAGCATGTGAATGTGGCACATTTGAATATTAAGGCGTTTTCATGCGATAAATGTGGCAAATGTTTTGGTTACAAGAAGGATCTAAGAGATCATATGCTTTTTCATGCAGGTGAGATTTAATGAAAAGAAAAAACACGAATTTTTTTTTAAAAAGCACTACATTTTTATTTTTAAAATACATAAAGATTATATTTTTAGTATAACTGTTAAAAATTTAAAAAATTATGTAATTTATTTCAAATATACTATATTTTTTAAAAATGGTAGTAGATAATTTATTATTAATTGCGAAATTTTGGTAATTTTTTTTTTGATTTTGAAATAAATTTGTTGAACAATTATATTAATTAGAAACATTTACAAATTTAGTACTTTTTTTAAAAGTAGTATTTATACTACTATTTTTGAAATTCATAAAAATTATATTTTTAGTATAACCGTTAAACATTAAACACATTTTTCAATTATTTTTATCAAATTAACTACTTTTTTAAAATTTGGATGAGATAATTTAAAATTGTTTGAAATTTTTTGTTTTAATAAAGTTAATTTTTGGAAGGATTATAGATATTATGCAAAAAAAGTTGAAAATTAAATACTTAAAAAAAAATTGTACTTCTACTACTATTTTTAAAATTTATAAAAGATATATTTTTCAAATCTCCGTTAATGGTTTAACACATTTTTCAACTATTTTTTTTTCAAATTTACTACTTTTTAAAAATAGTAGTACATCATTTAAAACTTATTTGAAATTTTTTTAAAGAAATTGTGTTTTAATAAACTTAATTTTTGGAAGAATTAATTTATGCAAAAAAAAAAAATGGAAACTAAATACTTTTTTAAAAAAGTAGTATTTCTACTACAATTTAAAAAATTGATAAAATTAATATTTTTAAAATCTATGTTAAATATTTATTAAATTTTATGAAAAACTGAAACAAACTAGTAGATAATTTCATACTAATTGAATTTTGTTGAAAATTTAAATTTGTTTTAATTTTAGTATTTCTACTACTATTTTAAAAATTGTTCAAAATGCTACATTTAAAATCTAGTCTTCAAATTAAACGATTCGCTAAAAAAAAAAATTATAAAATTTATTACTTTTTGGTTAAAAAATATAAAAAAGTATTCAGCTCTTTTAAATAACTTTATTTCTTATTTTTCTTTTTTTAGAAATTAATGTGCACTGCACAGAAGATGGTTGTGATTATGCTTGTAAAAATGAAAAGGCTTTAAATGATCATATACGTCACAAACATCGCCTGTTGTCTTGTGAATATTGCCAGGAACAATTTACCCGGCAAAAATTAACAGGTAGTTACCGTTGATATTTATAATTGAAGAAATGAAAAAAATATATATATCTTTCTGTGTGTTTTACAGCTCATTTACGTAAAATACATCGTACCGAAATAGATGTAGAACTGGCTGGCGAATCTGATAACTATTATAAATCTCAATTACTTAATAATAACAATGATATTACACAAATCTCGTTTAATTTACTTAATACTCAAACAACAACACCAATACAACAACAACAAACGCAATTAGCAAAAACTTCACCACAACTGCCGCCCACATCATCATGCGCATTATCAGCATCCTCACAAACTTTAAATGCTCCAATAAACAGTAATAAACAACTGAAAATGCAAACATCTCTTACAAGCTCATCATCATCATCCTCTTCGCCTTCATCACTATCATCTACAACATCAAAATTACTAACAGCACCCCTTACATCAGCTGTCACATCTTTAACAGCCAACCTCACAAAAGGTACTAATTTAAATACTAACTCTACTTCCATTTCTACACACAATTTAATGGTTGATGATGATGATAATGATCGACATCATCATCATGAACAATTGTGTAACATGTTTGCTACAGATCCTCATGATGCCGCAAACACTAATGCATTAGCTTTAAATGGTTTGGTCTCTGGCGAACACGATTTAAATTTGGTGACCACTGAGGAGGCCACCAATATGTTTCTGGTGCCCTCTGCCTCATCTAACACAAATGACAACCAATTGGATCAGTATTTTATGGCCTCTTTAATTGATACTGAACAGGAAATAATCGTTACATAGCATCAAATATTTTAAATTAACATTTTACCAAACCAAACAAAAATCAAACAGTAGCAATTTCTAAAACGAAAAAGGCATATTGATGCTTTTATTATTAACTTGTTCTTTTTTTTTTTTTAAACAATGCATAAGAAAATTATACAACAACAATTTACATATTAATATTAATAAGCTTATAGTACGTAGCAAAAACATTTTAGAAATCTCTTTAAATTCCCTACTTCCCACTCAAAACAAAACCTAAACTTTTTTGATATTTTAACCAACAAAATCTTTTTAGATTTAAAAAACAAAACTTTTACAAAAAGGCTTTTATACTTAAATTATGAAACAATTAACTATAATTATTTAAAAATCTCTCCAAGTATTTAATAAGTGCAACCAACATAAACTACAAAAATTTCCATGACAGCCGGAATGACCCGAAACTGTTCGGCTACTACACACAAATTCTCCCCAAACCACAACATCATTTCCTAGCACGCCATAAAATTAGATTTTACAACGCCGTTTTTTTACATTTCTTTTGAGTTTTTTCAAAAATCTATTTCAAAAGCTTAAAATGTTTTTATTTTTTTTTTAATATTTATTACGTCTTTATTTATTTGAATATTTTTTTTAACAAACTGTAGTACCAACATTTTTATATGCTCATTGCTCATTGTAGAAGTATATAAACTTTAGATATTTCGAGAACTATTGAAGAACCACAGTATTGATCTTAATATAAATAAAATTAACGATATCCATAGAAATTGCTTTAACTGGAGAAATTTATTTAGTAAATTTTCACAGTTGGAGAAATTTCTTTTGTCAATATTCACAGTTAGCGCTAACCGGAGATATTTCTTTAGTAAATTTTCACAATTATCGCTAACTGGAGATATTTATTTAGTAAGTTGTCTTAGCGCTAACTGGAGACATTTCTTTAGTAGATATTCACAGTTAGCGCTAAATGGGGATATTTATTTAGTAAACTAACTGGAGATATTTCTTTAGTAAATATTCACAGTTTAGTAAATTTGCACAGTTATCGCTAACTGGAGATATTTATTTAGTCTTAACGCTAACTGAAGATATTTCTTAAGTAGATATTCACAGTTAGCATTTTCACAATTAGCGCCAACTGGAAAAATTTTTTTAGTAACTGGAAAAACAGTTAGCGCTAACTGGAGATATTTTTTTTTAGTAATTTTTATAGATATTAGTCATAGCTATCGAAATTTTCCTTTTAAAATCCTCAAATAATCGTTATTTTTTTTAGTTTCACTTAAAAAAATGTTTCGTTTCTTTAGAAAAATTAAAAATTGTTGTTTTTTTAAAACATTTATTAGGAAATTTTAAAAATTATTCTTGGTATTTTAGCATTTTTAAAATCACTAATAGAATTCTATAAGAGTTTTTGGATTTATTAGTTTTAAAAGCAATATTTATTGTAACTATTTATTAGGAATATTTTACAAAACTCATTTGTTATAAATTTAGTTTTAATTTAGACATATTTTTTTTACAAAATTTTAAATGAAAGGTTTTCAAGCTTTTCCAGTATTCTTTATTTAATAAATATTTAGCAAAATGAAAAGCTTTTTAAAGGATAATATTCAAAATTCTAAGTTATTAAGGAGCTAACATATTTAATAGACAACTACATATATGTATTTGTTTATACAATTGTTAAACTTTAGCTGTTGTATATTAAAACAAATCTTAAAAATTTCCGATTTTTTTATATGCATTCATTATCTAAAGTCTTTAAACGTTTAATAGTACTTTATATTAAATACTTTAAATATGGGAATTTCTAGTTTTGATTATCAATATGTTTTGGATTATCTAACTGCTTATTTTCATTTCCTTTTCTAAATTAAATTTTTGATTTTTTTTTTTGTTTATTGCAAACATTTAAACAATCCAATACCCTAATCTAATCACCTCAATAGTATTATGCAATAACAACACCTTAAACAAATCAAAAATATACTTCAATATTAGGCATAATGTTACAACAAAAGAATTAGCAAAATTACAATTTTCAAAATCATATTAAACTTTAGTTCTATTAAGTAGTTTTAAAATGTATGAATAATTGAATTGAAATAAAAACACAGTAATAAAACGAAACAACCATATACTAACAGCCCTGATATTTAACGGAGAATGAAGCAAACATACATACATATATAAAAATAAATTTGTAACAATTTAACAAATTAGTTCTTAAGTTTCCAAGCTTGAAATGCAAAGAACAAATAAACAAACAATACAACAAATTATAATAATAATTTATAAAATAGAAAAACATTATCATATCTCCCCATTTTTTTTTTTTTTTTTTTTTTTTATAAATAAATTAAAAAACAAACTCAAACGCAAACACAAAATAATGCAGTTTTTCTTTTACTCAAAAGGTAAAGTTTGTTGTGCTCCTGTCTAACTTTTTCGTTGTTGTTATAAAATATTCATTGATTATTAAAATGAAATTGTTGTCTACAATTTCAATAACATTATAAAGATAATATTTTGCTGACTTGATTTACGTTTATGCGACTAATCAAATTGTTAAGAATTATTTTTATAATTTTTATTGGTTTCTTAGTTGTTTTTTCCTTCTTTCCAAGATAATGACGTTAAATAACGTTTAGCTCTTTGGACAGGTTTCAGACTTGTCAGTGTTTTTTTTTTTTTTTTTGCAAAAAGTATGTAGACATTATTTGTTTATTATAATTGTTTTTTTTTATTTATTTATGTTTATATTATTATTTAAATGATTGATACACAAATATAAGGTCATTAAATAAACTTAAACTTATAACAAATTGATATAAAATAAAAAAAAAATAAACGGAAATATCATTTTCAAAATTTAATAATATTTTTCTATAAAAGAAGTGTCTGTTTGAAGAAATTTGAAAATAGACAATTTCCAAAATTAACGATAACTAAGGAAATTTCGTTAGAAAATTATGAGAGTTAACGATAACTGAAAAACTTTCTTTAGTAATTTTCGACGATAACTGTGGAATTTTTCTTGACAAAATTTTCGTTTAAATGAAAATGATCGAAAACATAGATGACGCCTCTTTAGAAAATTCGTTAACTGAAAAAATTTCTTTAAAAAATGTTCCCAGTTATCGATAACTAAAAAATTTTCCTTCAGTTAATCGAAAATTTTCTCAAGAAAAATTCCGCAGTTATCGATAACTCGGAAAATTTACTAAAGACATTTTTTAAGGCCGCGTTTTCACTATGTCATTTTTGTTGTCAAATTGTCCAAATTGTAGGCAATTTTTTAAAAACGGGTTTTCATATGGCGTCATCTATGTTTGCAATCATGAAAATCATGATATGACAACCCGTTTAGATAACTAAAAACATTTATTTAGAAAATTTTCCCAGTTGTCGTTAACTGCTGAAATTTCTTTAGGAAATTCGATAGCTGAAAAAAATTCTTTTGAAAATTAGATAACTGAAAAGATTTCTGTAGAAAATGTTCCCAGTTATCGTTAACTGTGGAAATTTCTTTAAAAAATTCGATAGCTGAAAAAAATTCTTTAGAAAATTCTATAACTGAAAAGATTTCTGTAGAAAATGTTCCCAGTTATCGTTAACTGTGGAAATTTCTTTAAAAAATTCGATAGCTGAAAAAAATTCTTTAGAATATTCGATAACTAAAAAAAATATTTAGAAAATTTTCCCAGAGTCTGATAACTGAAAAGATTTCTTTAAAAAATGTTCCCAGTTATTATTAACTGCGGAAATTTCTTTAGAAAATTTTCCTAGTTATCGATAACTGAAAAAATTTCTTTAGAAAATTGTATAAAAAAATTTGAAAAAATTTCTCAGTTATCTTTAACTGTGGCAATTTTTTCGAAAATTTTCCCATTTATCGATAACGCTAATTTCTTTAGAAAAATATTCCAGTTATCGATAACTCCAGAAAAACATTTAATTTATAAAAGCATTGCCTGCTTTATTTAAAAAGCTTAATAAATGTTACAAGCTTAAAGTTCAACTTGTTGTAAAGTTCTTATAATTTTTCTTGGAATTTAGAATTTAAGCATCTTGCTTTGCTGTTTATTAAAAATTAATTTGTTATATTTTCTGAAAATAATTTCTTTCAAATCTTTCAAAAAATTTTAAGATATTGTTGGCGTTTTATAATTTAGTTCAAAATTACTTATACCATTATTTCAGCAATGGTTTTAAACAAACGCTTCATGATTGAAATAGATTAGATAGATGTCTCTTTTCAACAAATTTTTAAGGTTTTTTTATTTGATTTTTAATTTTTTAAACAATAAAATTTGTTTTATGAAAGAAAGTCATTAAGGAATATCGCTAAAAATTCATGTTGTTTATATGTAAATGGTCGCTGGCGTTCGTTCTGTGGTGTTTTAAAGTGCCGGGCATTGTTTTGGAATTAGTTCGCTTTCACACATTCCAATTTTTACTCTTCAAGCAAGTAGCTTTGGGTGAGAAGGGAATAGAGAATAAAGTCAATTTTCTTTTTGCTTTTTTTTTCTTTTCGTGTTTTATTCTCTTCATCTTATTTTACACGAAGTTGTTTGCATGTTGATTTGAACACGAAAATTGAAGATACACGTGTGAACGAAAAGAAAATTGAACAAAAACTGGTCAACTAAAACTGAAACGTGTGAAACGTGCACTTACTTATTGTTAGTTTTACGCTTTAACTGTGGTTTTACATTCTTTATGCTTTAGACACTCTTTCCTTTTTAGATTTCTTTAAACTTTAGACACTCTGCTTTTTAATTGTTTAATTAGAAAAATGTTTTTAAGTTTTCTTTTTAAGCTCAATCGTTTTTTAAATGTTGGCAGTTTTTTAAACTTTTTCATGAATTTCTTTAAAATTCTGTATTGAAATGACATTCATTAATTATTATTATTTAAGATTTTGTTGTTGAAGTAAACTATGGCTAAGAATTTTATCTTTGAATTATAACTTTTTGAATTATAT
The DNA here is from genome assembly GCA_950370525.1 of Bellardia bayeri. Taxonomy (NCBI): domain Eukaryota; kingdom Metazoa; phylum Arthropoda; class Insecta; order Diptera; family Calliphoridae; genus Bellardia; species Bellardia bayeri. Next base: position 9,700,238 of record OX493266.1, on the reverse strand, counting down.
TATTCTTAATAGTTTTTAAACTTACATTTCTAAATTTACTTTATATTTAGCAACAATCTTTTTCAAAAGCTACCCCTTGCTTTTTACCGGGGTCTTCCGTAAAGCTCTGCTTTTTATTGGCGACTCTTCAAAAGAAAAACGCCTCACTGTCTTCGATATTATCACCATTACTTAAACTTCTTTCAAATTTACGTATACGCTGATACCATTCCGGATCCTTTGCACATACCTCCTCTGGCCGGCCACCATTATGACGATACAAGTATTCCGTAATACCCTGACCCTGGACACCATTCACGGTACAGGAAACAAACTGATTGTAGACCTTCGATTCCCAATTACCACCCACATAACGCAAGGCACTATCCTCCTGTTTAATTTGCACAAAATACTTCTGTTTCTCCGTATGAACAATGAAATTTTTATGCTTGGGCGGTGTACCCTTTTCACCATACGAATACAGCTCGAAATTGCATTGGGTTATGGGGAGGTAAATGCCATTCTTGCAGCATATATAGCCCACTTTGAGAGAGGATAGGAAGAAAGAGGGCTGTGAGAGATTACCCACCACCAGGCCGGTGCCATCTTCTAGGAATAAAGCAAAATACACATAACGATTGATGGTGGAGAGACATCTTTCGGTGCCGAAACTGTGATCTCTAAAGCCATTCATTCTTAAAGCAGTTAGCTTGCCATTTACCCTGATGTCTCCGGTAATAAAGCCACTTTGTTCATAATGCGAACGTTTTTCCAAGATAGTGTCTACATTTTTAAGCATCATATAGAAGGAATCATTCCAGGCCTCGCGAGCTATAGAATCAGCTATAACCGAGGGACTTAAATCGCGATTGTAGTCAAAGTGGTTGGTTTCAGTATGGAATTCCAAATCTAAATTAACTTTTACCAACGTGCCAGTTTTCTGTGAAGCCAGCTTAAGTTCTCCCTCATACTTAATGCACCAGAGTTTCATGGGCTCTTTGGGATAGATATGGTAACCATTGCCCTTAAACTCTTGACTTTCCTTCTCACCATCCGTGGTGAAATACAGCATATCGGGTAAATTGGGCGAAGCCAAAAGGCCATATTCCGGCAGCCATAAATACAAGGCAGCACGATTTATCCCTCTGCGTCTTCTTTCCAAACTAACCATGAGTTTTTGGCCTTTGGCATTGGCCGCCATAAACGAAACCACATCATAGGATTTGGGATTGTCTGACAAAGTCTGAGGTTTATCCAATTCTAGCATTACTTCGTCCGAATGTTTTTCACTATTGTTATAGAAACGATGACGCAAACGTTTCAGCACTATTAAGGCTATCACATATTTTAGATGATAGAACAGAGATTTACGTGGATATATGCCAAAGATTAAACTGGAACGATGTCTTAGTATAAGAAATACCAAAATCAGCAAACCAAAAAACACCCCAAAGGTGCCAAAAGAAGCCACTACTAGATCAGCCATTATATTCAACAACTTGTCTGCTTTAACGTCTACACGTGACTGAAACTTCAAGTTATGGGCTTTAAACTTTGCCAGTCAAATAAACCTCAAAAATCTGATTTCTGTTTTATTTGTTTTTGCTTTACTTTAACAGATAAGATTTTTTTATTATTAAGTATACATACGTATACCCCTATTGTTTGATTTGTATTTATTTTCATTTTATTCTCACCATTATAAAAAATTATCGATAAGACTTGCTCATTATTTGATTTTGCAAAAAATAAATTTTTCTTTTTAACTTATCTCTCTCCAGTTTATGGACATTGAGATATTTATGTTATTAAAAAAAAAGAAAAACACGCATGTGGTCAACACAATATTATCAAATATTTAATAATGGTTACCAGGTTTAGTTATTAAGTTATTTGTAAAGATAATATTATAAATACTCTCTCTATTTAATCAAAACATTTTATAAATTGGAAATTTGCAATATGAATTTGATAAAACTCTCAATGTTTAAAAATAATAATAGAATTCCCCTTGAACTTTATTTAATAGTTCTAACAGCGTAAATAGTTTAAAGATAATTTTGGCAAATCTTGTTTTTTTTATGTTAAATATTATTTACAACAATTTCTGATGATTTTTGCTAAAGTTTAAAAATTGGAAATTGGAAATTAAGTTCGAAAAAAAATTAGCAAAATGTAAATTAAACTTATTTTTGTGCCAATTGTAATTAATTTAAGCTATTTCTGCTGTTCTTAGGCTGTCTTCGAAAATTAAAAGTTAAGTTCAAAATTTCGAAAATGCTTAAAAATTGGGAAAAAATTAAGGAGTACTTATGTCTGTGCTATTTTATTATTTATTTCTGTTTCTAATGGTTTTTGGTCATATTTGAAAATTCGAAATTAAGTTCGAAATTTCGAAAATTGTAATTAATTTAAACTCTTTCTGCAGTTTTTGGACCATCTTCGAAAAATCCACAGTTGATGGAAAAAATTAAGCAGAAGTAAGAAAAACTTGGAAACATTTTTGTAAAGCCTATTTTTGTATCAACTGTAACAAATTTAAGCTGTTTTCGGGCCATCTTCGAAATTAAGTTTAAAATTTAGAAAATACTTAAAAATTAGAGAAAAATGTAAGGAAAACTTAGTGTTAATTGAGTTTTATTTATTAACATCCTTGTAGATTTTGGTCCACTACGAAAATTCGAAATTAAGTCCGAAATTTCGATAATATTTTGGAAATTAAGTTCAAAATTTATGATATGCCATAAAATGAAACATTTTTAAGGAAATTATTTGTAAAAAATTTATATATTATTTATTAAATTATTTCTTCCAATATTTCGATATCCTTCAGATATCAATAAATGAACTGAATGAATGAATGTGGAGACAATAATACGTCTCTTAAAAATTTAATTTTTTATAAATAATTGGCCTCGAGCTCGAAAAAACTTTTTTATCGGTCGAAGAAATCAAAATTTAATTTAAAATTGATTTTTTTTTTATTTTATAAAATTATTGATGTTTTTGTTATTAAAAGGTAATTTAAGCATTTTCTGCTGGATTTTGTTGAAGTTCGAAATTTCGAAAATCATGTTATAATTAAAACCTTCTAGGAAAATCCTATATTTTTATTATTAAATTTTCTTTTAAGCATTTTCAGCCAGTTTTCTAACGAAACTTTTTTTGACTTGTCTTAAAATTTTATTTGTCTTCACTTAGAGTGTTCCACTTTTTTTTTCTACAAACATCCTAAAGATTAGTTATTGCACTACTTAAATGCGATTATTGGAATTAACCGCGCTACCACTAGCTGCATTTGCTTCCTTTTTACGTTTCTTGTCCTCCTTTGTAACGCTCTCCTCCACAGTCTTGCGTTTATTAGACTTAGTTGCCTTGGTAGCATTGGAATTTCTTACTGCAATCAAGGATATAGTTGCAGTATTATTAACTGTAGCTGAAACTCTATTTCCTGTTAAAATCTCCGGACTTTCCAACTGTTCAGTTTTTATATAATGCTGTGCCATCATAGTACTGGGAGCAATCATTAGCAAATTGTTATTAGCAGCCTGGGAACTGTGACTAAAAGTTAAAATTTGTTGTTTGACATTACGTTTATTGTCCACAGAGCCATTAAGATTATTTGTGGTTGTGGAACTATGTGTTATGTGTCCATTTAAAGTAATGCGATTATTGTTATTGGGCTCATTTTCCTGTTTATCATCCTGTTCCTTTTGCCATTCCAAGACACGAGTCAATAGTTTTATGTATTTAATGGCTGAACGTAAAATTTCATTTTTCGACAGCTTCTTGTCGGGAGGATGAGTGGGTACTAGTTTCCTGAGTTCAGCAAAAGCACTGGAAACATTTTGTTGACGCCAACGCTCACGGGTGTTGGTGAAAACCTTGCGCACCAAAGGAAAGCCATTTTTGCCAAAGACATCGCTGCTAGAGGAACCAATTTGGCTATTTGGAGGTGAGGCGGCTATAGTCAGGCCTCTGGAAGATGAACTGTGATTGCTTAAAGAAGCACCTTTTTGGAGAGATGCAAAAAGTATTCAAATTTGTTTCTTAATTTCTTATTTTACACAAAAAATCTACCTTCATTGTGTGAACCATTTAGTAAAACACAATTGCGAAACTCTTCCTCATCTTCCTCGGTATCATTTAAGGAGAAATCCGATAATTCGGCATCCGACAGACTTTCAGTTTTGGGATTTAAAAATGTATGTGTAGCTGAACCCCTGATCAAAGCCGGGGGATTTCCTCTTAAACCAGCAGATATTATGGGCAATAAAACCCTTTCACTGTTACTATTAGCTCCCACCACACTATCCTTTGCTGGCTCTTTATCGCACGTTTCAACTGCTTGGCTAGTTTTATGGGTTTCCATATTTAGATCCTTTTTAACTTGTCTATTATCACTTTCTGACCAGGCCATTTTCTGGAATATTTCAAATTAATTTGTTTCTTGCGCTTTACGACAACCTACCGGTTGCAAATCAATTTTTATAGTGTCCTTAAATCTCATGTGTATGTTATATTTGCTGGATTACTTTCAACATTTTTATACTGTTGTTTGCAAAACCCACCCCATTATTTTTTGGACACAAAGAGGCGGAGCTTATTCCTGCGAAGTGTGCGTGTCAATATTAACTAACAAACGAGTGTTTGGATGCTGATAAGGTAACCTACCCCTAATTGTTTGTTAATAACCCAGCGAAATGTTACTTAAAAACACAATCAATTTGAATTAAATAAAAGGAGTGTTAGTTGCAAATCCTAAGGTTTTGGAAGTTTTAGATTATTTGAGTTTTTTTTTCATAAAGTTTGACAAATTTTGCTGGGTTACACATCAATAGTTGAGTGTGAGAATTCTTTGTAAAGAAATCTGTATAACTGATATTTCTGTTATCCTTGAAACCATCTTATTGACCAATTCTACTGTAATATATTCAATTAAACTAACTCAAGCAATTTTATCTCAAGTCCAAAGTTTAGGAAAACTTGAAATAGGACAATTGATATTTAGAGAAAAAACTAAAAAATTATTTCCTAAAGATTTGAAAGTCGTGCCAAAATTATCAGGCTGATGCAAATTTCAAGCGGGCAACGTCAAAACATGGATCTAACTTATGTTAAATCAAGAAATCTTATATTTACATCAAAGTTTCCTTAAACTCTCATTGTCAATTGCCCAGTCTTTAGTTTTTTTTTTATTTAGAAATTCCTTATAATTGGAGTTTCAAATTAAAGAAGAACACTCTTCCATCAAAAACTCCGGATTTTCACAACAAATATTTCTTCGCTCCTGAACGAACTGGATTTCATTTGAACACAGATAAGGACTTCTTAATGGTTAGACAGTCGATTTAAGAAGTCTGTCCAAAAATAATTCTTTTTTAGGAAAACAAGAAAACTTAAAGTTACATCAATGTTTCCTTAAAACTCTTATTGTCAATTGCACATTCTTAATTTTTCTTTTATTTGGGGATCCTTAATAATTAAAGTTTTAATTTAAAGAAGTCTGTCGGATTTTCGCAACAATTAGATCTTCGCTCCTGAACGAATTGAATTGCATTTGGACAAAGTTTGGAACTTCTTAATGGTTGGACAGTCAATTTAAGAATTCTGTTCAAAAATATTTCTATAACAGATGGATTTGCGGCTACTTATTCTTTTCTTTGGACCATCTTAATCGTTGGAGAAACGATTTCAAGAAGTCTTACCGAAAAGAAATATTTTCCTTAAAAAAAACTTGATGTTTAGATCTTCGCTCTGGAACAAACTGTGTTTCAGCCGGATTTGTTTTCCCCCAAAATGAATTCACAGCCAGAATAAGTAAAAAAATAAGTAAAGGCTGCTAAAACTCTGTAACTGTCAACACTGAAAGGTTGTTCTTCATGTGACTTTTCTGAAATGGTTTTGCAGATTCTAAACTTAACATTATATTTTACAATACTGACGAAGGCATTGTGAATCTACGATCGCCACTGATTGTTAATGTTAAAAACTCTCCAAAATCAAACCTTTATTAAGTCAAACATTCATAACTTCGAAACTTGATATAAATATCAATTCGGTATCGTAAAGAAATATTTTGTTTTGTATTTTATTGTGGAAATATTTAGTGAATTCATTCCTGTTGTATTGCCATTCTTTGGCCGACTGAAAAGAGAGTAATTCCAGTTATTGATCTTTTTCTATAATCGTTAAACTATTTATTTATCTGTAAAACCAAATATTTTTCTGTTGGTAAAAAAGAAATCCAACAAAAATCTTTGAATATTTACGCCCAAAAAAAATATTAACGAAAATTAAAGATTGATTAAAAAAAAGATCTGTTTCGATAGTTTTGCAGTAGCACACCCTCCCATTTCCCTAGATTCTGGAGTATTTATATGAATCGTTCTATACCGGTATTCCACAAAAAAATACCGTGGATCCCGGGCGACCGGTTGCGGCAAATTCAGTTAACCAAAATAACCAAGACCTTATTGACGGTTTCTTACTATATCTCGCCTAAAGGGTTTGATTCGTTTCTGGATAATCCTCATAGAGTGGTTTTGTAAGGGTATCTTATAAAAAACAAGTCGCACGTCTTTGTCATAACCAATATCATATATGTATGCTGGTGTGTGGTTTTATTTTACAAATTTCTTGGAATTCTCCTCTTCATGATGTGATTAGTTTCTAGTTTAAACGGCATTCCAAAGAAAAAAAATCGAACGCTTTCAAATCATACGTCCAGGGCCAACAATTGACATCATCAAGCCGCTCCTGCCTGTTCATTTTACATAACCATCATCATTTATACGATTCCTGGTTTTAACTTACGAATTGAAGGAAATCTTCAACAGCATTTCATAAGAAAAATCTAACGTTTTTTAAACGTACGTTCCGGATGACCAATTGACTTCATCAAGACATTGCAAAATCTTATTCACTGTTCCTTGGTTGATAATCGCCGTTAAGTATCTGGATCAATACCACATTATTTATGTAGCATTACTCTTTAATGTTTTCTCACAGATAATATCAAATTGGTATCCTGGAACAGATTTGTGGAAGACAATTAATATCTCCCAGACAAGTTCCCGGAACTAGTGAAATGTTTTTGACTTGATCTCTCATAGGAATCCATGTAAAGTGTCTGCATAGATTCTACATTATTCGCTTATCATTGATCTTTAGCAGATTTCGGAAAAAGAAATAAGTTCCAAAGTAGCTTTTTGATGGACATTTGAATATCCTGAAGGTTTTCTGTGATATAGGTTGGTTGATAAACGCCCTTGAGTATCTGTATAGATTCCATATTATTCGTATGGCATCAATCTTTACTGTATCAGATTTTTGGGAAGCATTTTACATCTGCAAGAAGAGATCCAAAAACTTGTGAACGGATTTTGACTTAATATCAAGTGTCTCAAGAAGTTAAGTATCTGGAACGATTCTACATTATACGCTTGGCATCGATCTTTGGCAGTTTTTCGTAGAAAAAGTCTTCAAAATGTTTGAATTGAATCTGCAGAACTTGTTGAAAACTATTTAAGTGTCTGATTCGATTCTACATTATTAGGATCGATCTTTAATGGTTTTCAGGGTTGTGAAGGATAATTGATATAATTCATCAAGACGGCTTTTAACATGATTGGCTAATAACTTACTCAAGGGATCAAACGTCATTCTGCTGAAACAAAACATCAACCAGTCGATCTTATCTGCCTAAATGTACTATAGAGTACTTTAAGAGACCAGGGTCTTAATTCATGAGATTTCTTTATTATTCATTAACTTTCCTTAAGAAAATCTCAATTCCAAATCCTATACATCCTTTAAACTCCCAACTGAAATTTGTCACCCTCTATCAACAACTAATTTAAAATAAATAACAGATAACAGCCGCAAAACTACTTACATACAAACGTTCTTATTAGTGGCATAAGAACCTGCTGTTAAGCTAAATCACTGTCAAAAAGTAACGTACGTACATATACAGAAATAAATAAATATAAATGTAAACAAAATGCTGACAAGAAAAGAGAAAGAGCGAGAGAGGGAGACAGAAATACAGAGATGTTGAGCAAAAAGTACCGCAATTATAACAAAACAAATGTACGAGTACATAAGAAAAAGTCACACGTTCGATTAAATTAAATTGATATTGTGACACCCTCAGCCGCTCTCTTGACTTTTGCCACATAATTGTGCCACTAATAGGATTAAATATCTCTTCAGGAGATGATAGATTGCCCTTGCACAAACTGAAAATAAAAATCAAACTCAAATTAGTAATAAATACCAGTAAAACTTTTCACAATTTCAAAAACAGGGTTGGTTTTCTATTTGTTTATTTTGAGTTTTAAAAACAAGTGGGGAATTTTGAAAGTATTTCATATTTCCTGATAAAAAAGTGACAGTAAATGTTTAATAATATAACACGTGCTATAAAAGTCAATAGAAAAAAGCACGTGTTTGGCAAAGGGGATTTAAAAAAAACGATAAAAAATTAGGAATACATACGGTTTAAGGAAGCCCGAGAAGATGTCAATAACCATGCTCGTCCTGGTCGCCCGAGCACGTCAACAACCGATAACAACGTTGAAGCAGTGAAAAAAATGATTTTGGATAATCGTCGAATCACTATCAGAAAGGTTGCTGATGATGTTGGCATATCGTTCGGCTCATGCCAAGCAATTTACGGACGTTTTAGGCATGAAACGTGTGACAGCAAAGATTGTTCCAAAAACGCTAAATTTTGAGCAAAAACAACGTCGCATGGACATCGCTCTGGAGCTGTTGAACATCGTCAACTACGATCCGGATTTCCTTAAATAGGTCGTAACTGGTGACGAAAAATGGGTGTATGGCTATGACATTGAAACCAAAGCCCAATCATCCCAATGGAAACGTCCAGAAGAGCCAAGACCGAAAAAAGCACGTTAAGTTCGGTCAAATGTGAAGTTTTTGCTTACTGTTTTCTTCGACTGCAATGGCGTGGTGCATCATGAATTTTTGCCACTAGGTCGTACGGTCAATAAGGAATACTACCTTGATGTTATGCGCCGTTTGCGCGAAGCAATTCGTCAGAAACGCACAGAATTGTGGGAAAACCACTCATGAATTTTGCACCATGATAACGCACTAGCTCACACATCGATGCTTGTGCGTGAGTTTTTGGCCAAAAACAAAACCGTTATCATGCCTCAACCAACGTATTCACCGGACTTGGCCCCCGCTGACTTTTTCCTCAGAAGACACCGATGAAAGGAAAGCATTTTGCTGCGATTGAGGAGATAAAAGAAAAATCAACCAACGTATTCATCGGACTTGGCCCCCGCTGACTTTTTCCTGTTCGAAAAACAGAAGACACCGATGAAAGGAAAGCGTTTTTCTGCGATTGAGGAGATAAAATTAAAATCGAAGCAGGAGCTGTTGGCGATACCAAAAAGCGCGTTTCAGAAGTGTTTCGAGGATTGGAGAAAACGCTGGCATAAGTGTATTTGAGGGGGATTATTGATAAATAAATAAATAATTTTTGAAAAAATTTAAAATAACGGTTATTTTTTGATCAGACCTCGTATATAAGATACAGTTTAAGTGTAATGGAAAAGTGTTTTAAACTAAATTTTTAAAATTATTTGAATAACAAAAAACTTTTAAGAAAATATTTAATTTTTAAAAATGCCGCTTAAATTTAGCCATTTATAAAATCTTATTTGACATCACTGCTTTACATCAAATAGGTTTCAATGCAAAAGGTGGCCAGTGATTGACAGTTTTTTTTTTTGTCCTACTTGGTTTTTTCACTTTTTTCACTTATTGACTTCTAATCCTTATCTCTTAATCATTTTCTTAAATAAGCATAACTTAACAAATATCCTTTAAAATAAAACCTACAACTTTTTCTGGTGTTCCCAATTTTTTTTTAATAGAAAACTTTCCCACAGTTTCTGGCCACTTAAGAACACTTACATACAAACATTAATTTGCTAATTAAAATCTTTTTTAACTTAAAAGTAATATAAAAATTTCCTTTTTCAAACATTTTTTTAATACTCCTTCTCATGTTTTTGCAACGCCTCTTTTTTGTCAGTGTTAATGTGATTTGCACTGGTTTATTAGCACGCGCTGCTAAACTGGAAATCTCAGCTACATTGAATTTTATTAATTGTGGGGATTAAAAAAAGGTCCTTTTTGACAAAAGGCGTGATAAGAGAGTGTCAACATAAAAAAATAAAAGAAGCGCAACAAACAGGGGATGTTTGCCGACAATATTTGCGGAGAAAAATCTTTCAATTGAACACACTCAATAAAAGTAATGTTTCAAAATTGAACCAAGCTTAAATTGTTGATATAAACTAGAAGAATCATGGCTCAATTAGTCTTATGCCACGCTAAACTCATAAAGTTCGGGTCCAACGAATTTGAGCTTTCGAGGTGTTTAAGTAGTGTATTGCGGAATAATTTGATCTCGATGATATTGTTAATATAAAAACTGATCCTAGTTTCGTGAATTTATCGTTACAATTAAAAAAACAGCAATTCATTCCGAAAACAATTAAAACTGAAAACAATGTTTCTTGTGTATTTGCGTGAAGTTCCTAATCCCATTATCTGACAGCCTTGAAGTGATTTTATCGACTTCGTTAAAAACAATAGTCAATTTCTTCCAGTTCGTTCCAGGTTACTGCAGGGGCTTTCATTAAGGATTCAGAGAAATTACACCATGTTGTGTGTGTTTAGACTAATGCAATCGTTTGCATCGAAGCCTTAATTACTTGACCATGTTCTAATCATATCATCACCAGCTATGGCCAATTCACTGTCACTTGAGATTTCGTTTGACTTTTTCGAAGAGATTTTGGAGATTGTGGAAACGAAATTTAAGAGGTAAACATTTTTAACGGTCAAACTCATAACAAAGACATTTAATTAAATCTAGAAAAATTGGCACGTTTGAATTGAGATTGGGTAAAAAATCGTCTTTAAACACTTTACATTCAGGTATTCCGGAAATTCTAAGGAGTTATCCGAGAAGAAATTAGCTTTCGCCTTGAGATTGTTGTGAAGAAACTTCGATATTCTAGAGTTGAATTAATACATACATTCAAAGGAAACTCTGGTCCAATGAATTAAAACATTGAAATTAATTTCGGACTGCATTGGAATTGAGGAAGATGCATTCAGGTATTTCTGGAATTCTAAGGAGATACTGGATCATAATGTAAAATATGGCATTATGCCAAAACTTTGAATATTCTAGAGTTGGATTAATAGAAATATTCCAAGGAAACTCATGAAGTTCTGGTCCAACGAATGTAAGCGTTCGAAGTAATTACGGAGTGTATTGAAATTGCGCAAGATTCATTCAAGTGTTCCTGGAATTCTAAGGATATACCGTGTGATTGTGGTGATATTTTAGAGCTGAATTAACATAAATATTTCAAGGGAACTCGTGAAGTTCTGGTCCAAAGAATTTATGGTATTTTAGTAGTTTATTGAAATTGCTGAAGGATATTTTCGTCTCGATAATATTGTAAATATGAAAAGTTCGCTCTATTGAAACAATAAATTCAGACTGATGAAGATCAGCTTTGTGATTTTATCCTCAGAATTTTGAAAATAGAAATTCACTTGTTTTAGATAATCGCAGTAAAACATGGAATCTTAAAATACTTAAAGAATGAGCATTTTGTGATGAATGTTTAATAAAGGTTTTTTTTTTCAAAAAGCCAAAGCATTGTTGAGGATTGTCGTTCCCGAGAGTTTGTAAGAGAAACGTTTTATTGTGATATAATTTTCGAATGCTGTGAAAATGTGGGAAATTTAGTGTTATAATGTGTTTCGTAGTCCTTTTTATTTGGCTTAAAGTAAAAGTAATTGTGTTATTTTTAAATGGTATATATGACAATTTTTAGTAGCACTGCAAAAGCAAAAAGCTTTCCCAAAGTACTTTGCAAGAATAAACAAACTTTGTTTTGAAAGCTAATGTGTCTAGGCTATAGTTAAGTTTAGAACCATCACTTGCAAAGTTTGCTTTAAAAACCGCTAGTTGGAGATTTAGAGGACCGCAAAAATATTTACTTTTGGTAATATAGCGAAACTAGAAAAAATCTTAAGGAATATTTGCCTTAGAAGCCACTAGACGGTGACATTGAGCTATCCATTTTTTCCTTTAGTCAACACAAAAGGATTTTCTTTTGATCATATTGTGAATTTGGTAACTAGCACTAGCAAAGTTTCCTTAAGTAGCCATTAGATGGTGACAATTTCTTATGTTTGGCAAAACCTTAAACCCTTATAAAAGCATAAAGCTCTTCGAAAGCTCCGTGGAAGAATAAACTAACTTTGTTTGAAAACAAATGTATTTTGAATTTCTTGTCGGTAATTTAAGGAAGTTTAAAATCATCAAAAGAAAACCATCCCTTGAAAACCAGTATATGGGGAAAACAGAAAAGCTTTTAAGAAGGTGCCTTCTAATACAAAAGGATTTCCTTAGAAACCATCACTAGGAAAGTTTTCTTTAGAACCTAGTGGTGGCATTGATAAAACCAGTCATCAATTTTTTATGTTCTGCAAAGTCTTAAACCAATTTAAAAGCTTAAAGCTCTCAAAAGTTCCGTAAATGGATAACTAAACTTAATTTAAAAGCTAATGTGTCTTTTAACTATTTTCGGTGATATATTCAAGATGGAAACCATCACAAGAAAAGTTTCCTTTGAAAAGCACTATATGAAGTTTTAATGGACAACATAAAAGCTCTTAAGGAAAGTTTGCTTTAAAACACACTGGATGGAGTCTTCTAAGAATACAATAGCATTTATAGTGAAGTTAGATTCCATCATTAGGAAAGTTTCTTTTAGAAGCCATCAATTTCAATTTAAATTAAATTCTTTTGAAAGCTAATATATCTTCTACTTCTGCTAAGGGATAAAGTTTGAAAACATCACTAACATAGTTTGCTTTGGAACCACTAGATTGAAAAACTCCAATTTAGATTTTAAGGTTAATGTAATCTAGCTCTATTATTCAAAAACCTACAACCCCCCTCCTCATCCAATAAAAACTCTTTCACTTATACGTTTTTTCTCTCAATATTTTTAATTGAAATGTTATTTTTCTACTAAATAAATAATAATAAATTTATAAACATGCATACTCGTACAAATTAAAGTACAGACAGTATTTATTAACATGGACTAGATAATGAATCCTATTTAGTCTAAATATTTCTTTGAAACTCTGTTTTCTGGGCTTATGCTAATAATTTTGTAATTTATTTCATAAATTTCATTAAAAACGAAACATTTATAATAAATTAAATTAATTAGGATTGGTCTATGTTCGTGTTGATTTACGATGTTTATGTTTACTAAACTACACACATTTATTTAAGAGTTTAAATAATTATTCAGTTTACGCTCAAATTTGCTCTCTCGATAGTTCTTCTATTGTGCGGGCATTGGTGAGTGTCACCCATAAGGGTGACTGTATGCTGGATAAAGAATATGACTGTTCGGCATCTAGAGAACGTGATTTGCGCATAGTGGAGGCCCTAGGATTGGTCTTACGTGCCAGCGGGCGTTGTTCCCCAATACGCTTTTGCCTTTTCAGGGTAAACTGTCGGGAACTTAAGGTGGACATGGGATATTCATGCTGTGTTTGTAAATATTTCACTTTTACTCTTTGCGTATTATCGGCGGATTTAGATTTCAAACTGAGCGCTAGAGGTGGTGAGCGTGAAGTTGTTTTCAGATTTGCCGTACAGGGCAGAGGCAGCTCTTCTGTTGTTGTTGTTAACGTTGAGGTTAAGACTGTGTTTATGGGACCGGCCAGTTTCAGGGGCATTTGCTAGCTGCTAGAGAAGGATATTTTATAGGAATTAGTAGAGGATTCCAAAGGTGATTCGGGATGTAGGACTTCCGTTTGTGTCTGTTCAACATCGCTGCAGCGTTCCTCCACCACGGTGTCGAGTTCTAGAGAGGTGAAGCCCTGGCTTAGGCTTCGTTCAGGACGTAGACTGATAGCTCGTGACGATCGGTAATCTAAAAGAGAGTGGGTGTAAGGAATTATAAAAGAGTTTATAAAACAGTTTTTTGAAGTAAGAAAGTTTCTAGTTGTAAAAAAAGTTTGCATTCCTCTAAAATTTTGTAAAAATGGTGCAACTAATCTACATATGTATACTAAATTTTAAAACCCTGTTTTTAGTTAAAAAAACTACACAAAACCGTTTACTTTATTAAATTTTTATTAAACTTCTTTAAAATTTAACATTTTCGAAAATTCAAACTTAATTTCTGAATTTTCGAACATTGATTTTGGGCTTAAAATTTAATACAAATCTATAATTTTTAAAATTTTTATTAAGTTCCTTAAAATTTAAACATTTTAATATAATGTTTGACTATTCAAACTTAATTTCGAATTTTCGAACATTAATAAAATGTGCAAAAAATGGTTTATAAATGATTTTAAGAAAGCCGTAATTGTTTTTAGACCAAATTTCCAGTATTTTTATGCAAAAAAGCAGCATTTTAAATTTTCGTATTTAATTTCGAAATTTCGAACATTTGTAAAATTTTGTAAAATAAAAGCTCATAAATATTTTTAAGTATGTTCGTTCTTTGTTTTAACAAAATTTTGTCTAAATTTCTAGGATTTTGAGGTTGGAATCTGACTTCTGAATTTTCGAACTTAAGCTAAAAGCGTTGAAAATTGTTTATAAAGCTTATTTAAAGTGTTCTTCATTAGTTTTAGAAGTTTTTTTTTAAATTTCTAGAGTTTTCGTTCATGTTCGAACATGTTCTGATAAGACGGAAAAATGATTTCTATACAAATTTCATAAAATCAAAAAGATTTTGTTAAAAAAATAATGAAAATAAATTACAATTTATTGTTTTTACTTAAAAAACATTCTATTCATTTTATCTATTCCACAAAAAACACATTTCGTAGTTTGTTTCCAATTAAACTACCCAAATATCCTCCCCTTCTATAACTCATCTCTAAACCAATCCTCAAATCAATAACATGCCAAAATGACAAATCGATGGAAATGCAAAAACCAATCTTCATTATCGTTTAGAACAGAGGAATATGATTGAAATTGAAATGACTGAATTGTTACAGCAATAAGGAACGAAGACAACGCAAACCAAACCAAACCAAACCAAAAAAAAGTCAATAAAGGAAATAAAATGAATTTTGGACGAGTATAAAAATAAAGTTTTGACAATAAAAAGAAAAACGAAACAAAATAATGTAATAGAATATTTTTTTATTGAACACAATTTAACAAAATAGCATAGTTCATAATAGAAAATATACAAAAAAAAGTAGTGAAAAGAATAATTGAAAAAGCAAATTTGATATGACCAATGTGTAGATACGTAAATGATGGAAGCTGAAAGGAACATTGGATTTTGATGGAAAAATTTAAATTTGAAAATGAAGAATTTTCATAAAAACCTAAAATTTTAACACAAAACAATTAATATAATTAAACATAATTTTTAAGCTATTTTTAACATTTTTTACAAAACCATTCTTAAAATTATTTAAGACCAATTTTTAACACTTTTTGTTAATGTTCGAAAATTCGAAATTAATTTCAAAAATTCAGAATTGAGTTTTTTGTTTGAAAATAAACAAAAAATACTGACAACGTAGAGAAATAATTCTTACAATTACTTAAAACCAATTTTTGACACTATATTAATATTGGAAAATTTGTAAGTTTGAAGTTCGAAAATTTAGATTGCAGTTTTTTTACTTGGAAAATCATCAACATTTAAATAAAAACCTGTTACATCAAAGAAATCTTATCCTTAAAAATATTTATTTACTATTTTTGATACTTTTTGTTCGAACATTCGAAAATTCAGAAAACCGTTTTTAATTTCAAAGTCTTTGAAATTTAAATAAAAAACCCTAAAATTATTTTTGGTAATTTTTTACACTTTTTGGTAATGTTCAAAAATTTTAAATTAATTTATTATTGAAAAATCTTTAAATTTAAATAAAAAAACTTTTTAAACAAAGTAAGCTCAACATTAAAAATCTTTATTTGCCATTTTTGACACTTATTTTTAATGCTAACAAATTCGAAAATCGTAAGTTCGAAAATTTCGAAAGCTGTTTTTTACCTAAAAATCATTAAAATTTAAATATAAAAAACTGTTAAAACAAAGAAAGCTCAGATTTAATATTATTTATAAGACTTTTTGCACACTTTTTGCTAATGTTCGAAATTTTGAAATTAATTAATTGCTTAATGTTGAATTTGTGTAAATCTTTATAAGAAACCTATTTAATAAAGTTTTTGATTAAATTTCACCAAAAAATTGATGTTTAAAAACTTAAATTTAATATCGAATTTAATATCGAATTATCGAAAATATTGTCCAAAAAAATTAGAAAATGTTTTATAAAGTGTTTTTGAACTAATTTTTTGAATATTAAGAACATTTCTAATATTCGTACTTAATTTCAAATTTTCGAAAATTGGCTTAAAAGTTCAGATAATAATTTTAAAAATGTTTTCAAACAAAATTGTTGTAATTCATTTTCTAAAGCAAGTAACCCATTTTTATATTTCAAATTCATTAATAATTTTTCATATTCACCCCTATCGTGATTAAAAATTCCACATGAAATATGTTCTCTTTTATTTTTTTAACATTGAATTTTAATAGGAAAATGTGAAAAGGGAACAAATTTCATGTGAATTTTTTAATCACGATAGGGGTGGTTATTTTTCATTCTGGTTTTAATCTTTTCAATATATTGTTGTATGTTTTTTTTTATAAAGAAAATTGCCTTCACTAATTTTTGGAAAATCAAGTAAAGTATCATTTCATTTGGCGACGAGGATGGGATGCATTTTGGTTGTCCCAAATTGTCATAAGTGGTCAAACCAATTAAAGAACAAGTGGCACCTGTGTCAACTTGAAAAGAACAATTTGATTTGTTGACGTTAATAACAAAAAATATTTTATTCTCTTTTGACAAATTGGTATTATAAATTTCTAAATAAATTTATAAATTTTTAAAATTTCAGTAAAATTAATGGATTCGAAAAAATCATTACCAATATACACAGAATTTACCTGATTAGTGTGTTTATTACGAACTGTTTTAGTTGGTACGTCAGGTGAATTTGACTTACTTTTACAAACACTGGAGATGTGACCTTGTCTTGAACAAATGTTGCACACAGTTCTATTTTTATAATGAAAACATTCTTTTCTTTGATAAGAATTGCCACAAGAAGGACACGTTTTGAAAATACTGTCATTAAGTTTTTTGTATTGTACCTTATTTTTAAAATGCTGGACGGCATATACTTCAGGTTTTTCCTTCCCTTTGATTTCCAGGCATGTTTGCTATTTGACTAACTTCTTCCAACGTAGAATTTTGTTTTTGAAGTACTGCAGGACGAACTTTATCGTGTGAAGTATGTATGACTAACATGTCGCGAATTTCATTATCCACATACGAGTGCGAACAGCTTTATTTTTCGGAGAGAAATTTACATTCCTTTGAAGCGCCTCGAAGATCTGCAATCCAATCTGCATACGTTTGATTCGGTTTCATTGTTGTTTTATAAAATTGAACTCTAGTAGCAAGAACATGCTGTTTTTTTGATAAAATGGTCATTTAACTTTGAAATTATATCTTTATAGCTTTGCTCTTCCACTTTCCCGTCAAATAATTTCTGTAGAAGCTCGAGCGACTCGCTACTCACCCAATTTAGAACACATGCACGTTTTATTTCCTCATTATGAACACCATTTGCGACAATATGTTGTTCTAATTGAAGAACATATGTGGACCAATTATCTGTGACTTTTGTATAATGACGAAAAATTTGAACAGACGATTGAGATTTTTCAGATACAAGCATTCTGGATATTCTTTGATGATTTTCGTCCATCAGTTGATTTAAAAAAAGTTGATTTGAACATTGAAGATGTTGCAGTAATTGCGAAATTGCTTGATCATCCATTGTACGTAGTCTCTTTACAATCCTCGTCGCCAAATGAAATGATACTTAACTTGATTTTCCAAAAATTAGAAGGTTACTAACGTCGAAGGCAAATTAATGTATACTGTTAAATCTAAGTGGAGAAATATAAGAAGACATCAAAATCAGATAAAAATCCGAATACAATAACCCATAATTTACAAACTGAGGAAGACATTGATTTTAATATTGCATTTCCCATCAATGCATCGAACAATTTAGAACAGCGATCAAATTCTGGAACAAATGATGCAATATGTAGAAACCAAACTCCATCACTTTCATCTTCATCCCTAGTCGAAAATTCATTGGGCTTTAACAATAATTTACGCCGTTTTCAGCAGAATATAAATAAACCAAAAAGGTTTGAACTATAATAAGTCTGGGGGAAAAATTGAAGCAGATTTTCCAGTAAATAGCATAATTTAAAAATTTCGAACTTAATTTCGAATTTTTCGAACATTGTTCAAAATGATTAGAAAATGATTTATAAAGTGTGTTTAAATAATGTTTTTAATTTTAAGAAAGTTTCAAGTAAAAAGTTGCATTTTTTAATATTCGAACTTAATTTAAATTTTTGAACATTGGCAAAAAATGCCACCAAATGATTTTTAAAATGATTTAAAACTATATTATTTAAATTTTAATAAAAATTTCGCACAAAAAAGCTGATTTTTTTCGAACATAATTTTGAATTTTCGTATATTGGCTAAAAATATCAGCAAATGATTTTGTTAATAATTTCCTTGATAATTTTGAAATATTTAACCATTTAAGGTGATTTTTGTAGGATTAAAGCAGAAATATTTATTATCTTTTTGATTTACTACCAACCACTGTGCCCACTTCATTATATTTGTAAGTGTGATGCCAACAGGAAATAAAGAAAACTCCATAAATTTCTGGCTGTCATGAACAATTTTTTTGACTTGTGCATAGATAATAATGATAATAAGTATAATAGCTAGCCATTATAGAAAAACAAAGTAAAGGGACAAGTAGAGGAAAGTTTTAAAGCAGCATTAATGAAATGTATTAATAAAATGGAGATAGAAAAAATATTAAAAGGAAAGTACAAAAAAAATTTAAACAAAAAAAAAACAGGCCATATATTTTAAATTGTCTCTTTTATGTAAGTAAGTTTTCAAACCTTTAAAATAGAGTTTATAAATTTTCCTTAAATTCTATATACATATTTTCCACTGATTATTTTATAAAAAATGTTTCTATTTCAAAGAAAACTTTTTCCTCTATTTTATATTTTAAGCCCTAAATAAATAATAATTGTGCTTTATTTCAAATAAATTACTCTCATAAGTATGCTATAATGCTTATGTAAATAAATTGCTAGCTATCACACATGTTTATTATTAAAATTAATAAATAAACATTTGACAAATAAAAAAAGCGCAGGAATTTTAAGCTTTACACAACAAAAAATCAGCAAAATAAAATAAATCAATCATTAACGTAATGAATTCTCATACTGCTACTGGTTTTTAGGCTTGAATTTAATGAATGAAACCTAAAAGTATGCTTTACTTGTTGTTGTTGTTGTATGGTAGAGCAAAACAATATGCATATAAAGTATACTTGAAATTTAATGAAATAAATTAATTGTGTTTTTTTGGTGGTTGTGTATAAATGATATAAAAGAGAAAATAAAATGAGATAAATTAAAAATATATGTTTACCTAAAAATAAGCTTTAATTTAATAAAAAAATTTAAATGAAAAGATGTTTAATAATAAAAATTCAACTTCAAATGGAAATATCAGCAAATTACTTTATAAAACTAAACACATAACAATTAGAGAAATGTATAAAACGTATTTCAGTCGATAGAACTATGAATATACTAATGTAATGTTTAAAAATGATTTCATGTAAATGTTGACCGTGGCTACGCCTTAAATGATAGTGTAAAGGCGTTAAATCGCACGATCTAGGAGGCCAATTTACCGACTCTAAACGTAAAATAAACTAGCCTTTCAATTGGGTCATTGTTTCGCGTGCTGTTTGACAGGTGGCACCGTCTTGTTAAACCACATGTCAGCTAAGTCCAACTCTTTCATTTTGAGCAAAACAAATTTTGTAATCATCGCATGGCGTTCGCCATTCACAGCAACGTTCCTGGCTTTGTCGTCTTTGAAAAAGATGCGGTCAAATTAATTGTTTTTCTTTTAAAATAAAAAAAATCAACATAAAATTCAAAAATATTTTTTTAATTTTCAAACAAATTCAATAAAAACTATCTGTATTTAATAGATTAAAAGAAGTATTAAATGATTTACGCCCTTATTTAAAACAGATTTGCATATAAAAATTTGCTTAATAAACGTTTGTTAAATTTAATAATCGTTTTTGAATAAGGGGGTTAGGCTTTAAAATTGTAATTTTTCCATTTAACATGAGAAAAAAATCACTTTAACACAAATTGAAGCAAACCTAGTTGTATTTAATAACTTAAAGAAATTATTGAATGATTTGAGCTTTATAATTGTTGATTTCATTTCTCAATAACAAAAAAAAATCAATTTAACCTCAAAAATTTCACATAACCTCAAAAATAGTTTTTTAATACTCACACAAATTGAAGCAAAACTAGTTGCATTTAATAGCTTAAAGAAATTATTAAATGACGTAAGTTTTTTAATTGTTGTTTTCCTTTCTCAATAAGAAAAAAATCAATTTAACCTAAAATTTTTCACATAATCTCATAAATATTTTTTTTAATTCTCACACAAATTTCAACAAGAAAAAATAGTTTAACGAAATTATTAAATAATTTAAGTTTCAAAAATTTAATTTTTCCTTTGCAACTAAGATAAAAATCAATTTCACCTCAAAATCCTCACATAACCCTAAAAATATGTTTTTTAATATCAAACAAATTCAACAACCACCAAATATATTCCATGGTTAAATTTAATTATTAACTGATTTAAATTTAAAACTTTAAATTTTCCCTTAAAAAATAAAAAAAAAACAACCTTAAAATGTACAACATAAACTTAAAAAAATTTTTTTTTAAAAACCGAAAAAACTCTAACAAAATTAATATCATGCAATAGTTTACAGAATTTTAAAACTAATTTAAGCTTTAAAATAAATAATTTTTCCTTTAAAACTTGAAATTAAACTTGAAAAAAACTCAAAAATTTAATAAAAAAAAATATAATTTAAATAAAATAAATCTTTTTAAACTACTAGAAAAATATTTATGAAAATATTTGACTTCCCTTTAACATATATTTCTAACCGTAAAAAAATTTTTATTATTTGATAAATTTTTTGAAAAAAATTTGCTTCATTCAATAACATTCCAAAAAATTAAAAAGAATACATTACAACACTCAAACTCACTAAGCCTATGTATTGGACTAAATCTGACCAGGCTGACAGCATGGTCCTGCATGTCATAGTTGCGCCTACGATCACGTTCTCTCGCCAATTTGGCGCGATGTCTTAAACAGCATATGACGATAAATGCCAGTATGGGGAAACCGAAAATACACGATACTATGGGTATCACAATTGATTCGGGTGAAACTGTAAGAAAAAAAAAATAACATAAATATTAATAACATTTAATTAACAACTAAAAGTAGACTTTAGTTTTTAAGACTTAGTTCATAAATATATATTTCTAAACATTTGTTTAATAAGTTTAAGAAAAGAAAATAATGTAAATTACTTAATTGTTTACCAAAGTTTCTTAGTAGGTAATTTTGTTATTTAAAATTTCACCTAAAATTATGCTCTTTCTTTATTATTTAATTTGTCTATAAAATATCATTAAACAAAGGTTAGACTTATTCTTAGTAGTAATTGTGTTTAATTCAGTTTTATTATAAACTTCACCTAAAAGTATGCTCTAATTTCCATATTGTTTAATATATAAATAAATAATATTGTTGAGCAAAGGTTAGGATTCTTATAAGCAATTATGTTTAATTATTTATATTATTTAAAATAACTAGCCGCAAAGAATTAATTCTTTTGAAAAGTGCACCTAAAAGTATGCTCTATTTTGTCTATTGTTAAATAAATTTTATCCTTTCTTTTTCTTACTTAGTAATTATGTTTAATTAAGTATTATTTATATTATTTAAAATAATTGTCCTTATTTGAGCACATATTCTTTTGAAAATTTCAACCAAGAGTATGCTCTACTTTCTCTATTGTTTTATATTGTAAATAAATTATTAAATATGAATTTTGTTAAATTTTTCCCCTTTTCTTTATGATTTTTACTACAGTTACTTGTTAATGTAGAGCAACGAAAAACAAAGCAACATCTTTTATTATTTTTTTATATGTATAAATTTTCCTTTTAATATTTGTATACTTATTTATAAAGAATAATATTCAGTTACAAAAAAAGGAAAAAGTTAAAAAAAAAATATTATAAAAAAAGATTTCTTTTTCTGTATTTGTTGTTATATTGAAATCAAGTGGAAAAGTACGCAAACTAATTTTGTATCCTTCGAAAAGGAAAAAATTTCTTTAAACTATTTCTTAATACAGATTTTTATAGAATATGTTGGATTTTTAGAAAAATATTTTTGAGGTTAGGTTGAAAATTTTGAGGTTATTTTAAAATTTTTGGGGTTAGGTTGAACATTTTAATGTTATGTTGACATTTTATATCTTTTGAAAGGAAAAATTTACTTTTTAAGCCTAACACATTTAATCTATAAAAAGTTTCTAATTTTGTTAGAAATAATTTGATTTTTTGAAAAATATTTTTTAGGTTATGTTGAAAAATTAGAGGTTATTTTGAAATTTTTCATATTTGGAAACGAAAAACATAGTTTTTAAGCTAACACATTTAATAAGTTCATCAAGCTAAAGAATGCCTCTGATTTTATTAAGAATAATTGGATTTTTGGAAAAATATTTTTTAGGTTATGTTAAAATTTTAGAGAATATTTTGAAATTTTTCATATTCTGAAACAAAAAACATAGTTTTTAAGCTTAAATGATTAACCTATAAAATACTTTTGATTTTATTAGGATTAGTTTGATTTTTAGAAACATGTTTTTTAGGTAAGTTTGAAAATTTTATATAAAACATCTTCTGTAAAGAAAAACTTACTTTTAAAGCCTCAATCATTTAATAATTTCATTAAGCAATAAAATGCTTATGCTTTTTATTGATCAGTTGGATTTTTAGAAAAATATATTTGAGGTTCTCTTGAAAATTTTAAGGTTATGTTGAAATTCTTCTCATTTTAAAAAGGAAACTTAGGACCTTTAAACACAATTCATATGCAGTGTTTACTTAAGCAGACATACAATTATGTTTAATAACATACAAACACTCCCCCACACTCTTGACAAACAAATTATTGTACAATCTACATTTCTTACAATAATTTATACATATTCATCTTTATGTTTATTAACATTTACAGTCGTATACATGTTTCTGTTGTATCTACATACTATATAATCAAACAAAAAATAAACAGAAAAATTATGTTCATGATAATAATGTTGATGAAGTGAAAGTAAATTTGTAATTATTACAATACAATACATTTTCATTTGTTATTGGCTTTTTGTGTTATTTTATGAACCTTGTTTTTTTGGTTTATCTCCTGGACAACTGATTTTATCTTAAGATAAAATAAAAGGAAACAAATGTATTTTAAATAATATTTAGAGGTTAAATTTTAATAAAAAAAAATTCTCTAAATCATTATAAAAATATTATTGGCAACCCAAAAAACGGACATATTTGTTTACATTTTAATGTAAACAAACCACACACACACTAACTAACACTTTCTTACAAGTCTTAAAATAGCCCATTGCGAAAGTCACCATGATTTATTGATGACAAACGCTGACAATGTTAAATCATCAATGACCGACGGAGAATTTTGTTTGAGTTCATGTATGACATTTTAAATCAGTTGTCCAAAATGTCATAGATGACATACATTGATTTTGTTTGTTAGGCGTCAGCGTGTCAGTGATTCCTAACAGACAATATCGTCGATATTCATATATGATTTTTTATGTTATTTGTCCCCATAATAGAGATTCATAGCAGACATATTCACTAAGAGTCATCTATGAATTTTTCTAAATATGTCGCTTATGTTATGAGTCATCATTATATGTTAATGTTAATTAATAATAAATATTGGTCCAACACCCACCTTAAAGTATACCGATCGACACAGAATCACTTTCGTCGATTTAACGATGCCCGTCCGCCTGGCTGGCTGTCCATGTAAAGCTTGTGCGCAGAGTACAGGTCGCAATTTTGAAGATATTTTAATAAAATTTGGTACGTGATATTTTTTCGGCCCATGGATGGATGGAATTGAAACTGGTGGAAATCGGTCCATTATATCATCTTGCACCCATACAAATGTCTTCCTGAAATTGGGGTTACCGATCATAAATGTTTGAATTATGCAAGTATCCACACAAATTTCATCAAAAGTGAGTGGTAAATGAAGACAAATCATCTACAAATTTTATGCAGATTGGTCCACAATTACTCGTAGCCTCCATATAAGTCCCACTTCTGAAAATCACTTTAAAGCAAATAACTCTCTCATTTTATTTTCGTTAATATTTATATTTGGGCAAACTTGGTTCAAACCTTGCAAATATTCAATCTGTTTTTTCTTAATACCCATTTTTAAAGTTCTTTTCGATGAAATTTTTGTTACCTTTTTTTCTGATTATAAACAATTTAAAAAATATTTAAATAATGGATGTAAATTTATTTACTTTAATATTGATTTGTTTAAACACTTTAACCACTTCTCACAAACAACTTTACTTTAATAAAGAAATAAAGACAAATTTCTAAATTGAAGTAACAAAAAGCATACAAAATAATTTAAGAAGTAAAAACAAACATCAGTTATAATTGCTTCGTAGCAGAAAATTTCAGCGTGACAGACACTCTTAGCAGACAATGTCGCCAAGTTTCATTATTCATAATTTTAGTAACAAAACAAACAAGAAAAGAAAATAAAGTCCGTTATTTTTTTCTTTTCAATCATTGATGGTGATTTGTAATAGACAAACTCCTGTAAAACTCACTTAATGTCGACTCATAACAGACAAACTCAACATATTTCACCATTGTTTTCTACGATGAATCTATAGCTAAAATGTCCCCAAAAATGTTCATAATTGTGTCGTTGTCGCTTACATTCATCGATGACATTTTCATATCGTATATTTTCTTAAAAATTTCCTCTTGATACCTATTTTTAAAGGGCGAGTCATATATGAAAATATCAAAATGACAAAGTCGCTAAAACAAAAATGCAACGGGAAGTAAACAAACACACAAACACTTACTTCGGGAGTTTGTTTTTTTAAAAAAGTATGTAAGTATGTATGTTTGTCTACTGAGAGAGAGAGGAAGACCTTTTATCCTCAAGAGATTTAGCTAAAAAGGCATTACTAACAATAACATCACAATGAGACAAGGCAAACACAAAAGCCAAAAAAGAATAACACAACAAATGAAAATAAAACAATAAGTAAAGGTCAAAATATGTTTATTTTTGTCTCAGCACCCCTGCATACACTCCCTCACACATTTAAAGTTACTAATCATAAAACACATGTTAGTTATATTTAGTTACAGTTATTTATCTTAATGTCACCTAAATAAAGGTCATTTAAGACAAATACTAATGCATACAGATAAATAAATGATGTTTTGTGTGTATGTTTAATGAGATGAATAGACGACGTCCTTGTTATAAATACTTCTAGATTTCTCTTGGCTTAAATTAGGGAAAATACATACATATTTTTTAAATGATGACAGAGTTAGCTCACATAATTAAAATCTAAATTTTGTTGATTTATTTAAACTATTTCATAATGATGATATTATTAGAATTAGACTTTTAGAAAAATATTTTTGAGGTTATGTGCAAAATTTTAGTTAATATTGAATTTTGTCATGTTTTAAAAGGAAAATCTCATTTTAAAAGCTAAATCAATCAATAATATCTTTAAATTATTGGATAATCTTAATTTTAATAGAATCAGTGGGATTTTTAGAAAATTATTTTTGAGGTTATGTTGAATATTTTGAGGTTATCTTGAATTTTTGCATATTTTAAAAGGAAAAGCATATTTTTAAACCTAAATAATTTTATAATTTCTTTAAACTTTAAAATAATCCCCACTTCAAAAGAATTATTTGGATTTTTAGAAAATTATTTTTGAGGTTATGGACAAGATTTTGGGGTTATGTTTAAATTTTTCATCTTCTAAAACAACGAACTTAGTTTTAAAGTTTAAATCATTTAATACTTTCTTTAAACTATTGTCTAATCAAGATTTTAATAGAATTAGTTGGATTTTAAGAAAAAAATGTTTGGGGTTATGTTGAAATTTTTGATATTATCTTAAATTTTGTCGTCTTTTTTAACTATTGTCTAATCCCGATTTTAATAGAATTAGTTCAAGTTTTGGAAAAAAAAAACTTTTGAAATTATGTTAAAAATTTTGTTTTTGAAGAATTTTTTTATAATATAAAAGAAACCTTAGTTCTTAAGCTTAAAATAATGCGTCTAGTTATTAGTCTATAGTAACTAGTCTATAATGACTGGTCCTTAGTCTAGTTAATAGTGGCTAGTTCATAACCTAGTCTAGTGGCTAGTCCATAGTATAATTTATTGTAGTCTTTAGACTGAACCAAAGTTAAAAGATTTTTAAAAAATTGAGTTTTTTGTAGAAACAAATTTACTTTTCAATTTTAATTGTTTCTAGTCTGTATCCCGAATCAATAAGTAACATACATACATAAATAATTATTCATTTAAATTTATTACCATTCAACCTACATACCTGTGGGATAAACAATTATTGTTGTGGCACGATTTTTATTTCCGGCTATAAAAGTTGCCACCGTCTGGACGGTTGGAAAGGCAGTTGTAGTTGTTTCCAAATTATGGCTGCTATTTGTTAATGAGTTCACGGCCATATCGGCTGCTGCAGCATAACTGCCACCACTAACACCAGCTGCACCACCGGCCATTTTGCCACCTATTAAACCATCATATACACCAGCCGCTATGGCCTGCGTAGAGGCTGAAGATGAGGTAGCTGGTGCCAAGTTGGAAAATGTTGAGGAATATTGAGCTGTATAATCACTTAGATTTTTTTTAGCCACGTTGGCTACAGTTTTATTGAAAAAATTCTTTATGCTGCTGGCATTAAATTGTACAGTGGGGAAGGAGTTGGTGGCGGTGGAAATATCAGCAGTTGTCGTCGTATTTGTCGAAGAAGTGTTTGAATAAAAGGCAGATTGATGATGTTTTGTTTGCTGCTGCTGTTGTTTTAGTTGTTGTGTAGCCAGACGTTTTGTGTTATTTGCATCGTCAGCCATTGTTGGTGTGGTTATGGGCGGTGGCAGCATTATTTGCTACTCCTTCTTCTGTTATTTAGCTATTTCTAAATAATAATAATAATGATGTTGTTGTTTTTGCTGTTGTTACTCTTCGTTGTTTTTGTTTATTGTATTATTTTATTTGAGAGAGATTATGTAGATGCCGTTATTATTGCTGTTGTTGTTATTGCTGTATAGGTATATCATTTTATTTTTCTTTCTTTTGATATATTGTCGTTGCATTAGTATTGATTTATATTAACATTTGTGTTGCTGTTTTCATTTTCTTCTTAAATTTCATTATTCAGCACTAATATACTATACATATATTTGTTGTTGTTCTTTTTTATATATTTAATTTAATTTCAACTGTCATATTTTAGGATTTACTGTTGATGCTTATGTTTGTATTGGTAGCCAACATTTTGTTGTGGGATGTTTAGGATTTAAGCTGGTTATTTTTTTATTTTATTGTGGTGTTTTTCTATGAAAACAATTGTAAATATTAGTTTATTAGTTAAACACACTCACATCCATAAATTATTCGCAATAAATTGTAATTTATTTTGATAGTTTTGTAACTTTAAGGGATTAATAAATGTTTGTAGAAAGATTTATTACTTTTTGGCTAAAGAGGAAAATCTAAATCTTAATAAATTATCGAATATAGTTAAAAGTCTAGTCAAAAGTCTAGTTTAAAGTCTAATCTAAAATCTAGCCTCAAGTCGAGTCTAAAAACTAGTTTTAAGTCTAGTCTAAACTCTAATCTGGAAACTAGTCTAAATCTCAGTCTCTATTCTGGCTTATAGCCCAATCTGTCCTATAGCCCAGTCTCTAGTCTGGTCTATAGTCCACTCTCTAGTCTAGTTTAGTATGTTCTATAACCTATAGTGTTTGTTATATTTGTCTTTTACATTCAAAAAATATTTTGAAATGTTATCTTTGCCAATTTTTTCTTTTCTTTTATTCAAACTAGATTTCTGCATAAATTTCCTTTTGAATAAGCATTTAATTTAACAATTTTCTTATACAATTTGATGCGGAAAATATATTCCACCTACTTAAACATGTCTTTCAAAGTATAATACTCCATTGAAATGTTTTCTTCAATTTAATATAACAAAAAGCAAGCAAAAAAAAATGCAAAGATTTTTTATTAAATAAATATCTTCCTTTTTAATTTCTCTTTTTTTTTTTTTTGATGTGCAAAAAGTTTACTTTTTCTTAATGCGCATTAACGTTGTATTCAATTTATTTCCTTGTTAAAAAATTTACCATATGTTGGCACAAATTTTATTTATCATCATCAATATACATATAACACTGCACTGTTGTTACACTTTAAAAAAAATGATGGAAGGGTTTAAGGAGAAGTATGACTAAGGAAAGAGTTTGTTTGCTCAATTTAATTGTGGGCGTATGATGAATATTGTACGTATTGAAATGAATTAAAAAACACGTATACGCTTTGTGGTATCACATAACAAATATTTAACGACTAATTTTAGGTGGTGCTGTAGTGTAACTTTACTATCTTTAGGTATTTAATTAAAGTAGTGACTATTAAATTTATTACAAAATTTAATTAACCAAAATGCTTAAGAAATTATTTAACATTTAATGTAAATGAAAATATTAAATTAAGTACTTTATAGAATTATATTGGCTGGGTTGTTAATTTCAAAACTAAAGTATTTTTTATTTTGTGTTGAACAATTGTTATTAATTAATAAAATACTACTTTTCTGTTTCAAATGCAAACAGATTTTTTTACAGTTTCTTCTTTTTAGAAGGTTTCAAAAATCCTACGATTGTTTAAATGGAAAAATACTTTTTTGAAGTACTTTTTGTGCATTTTTTAAAATTAATTTTAATTCTTAAGAAACGCACTTTTTATCGAAGAATCTAATGTGTAAATTTTAATTTTAGTAACAACTCAAATACTTTTCTTTAATTTGTATACATTTATAACTTAATTTTCATATTTAAAAAAAAAGTACTTTTTGAAAGTGCCTTTTTTAAAAAGTACCAAACCTGTTTTATTAAAATTTCGTTTCTATTTAAATATTTCCTTTTTTTAATTTATAATGTGATTTTTCATAATTTGTGTAAGAATTTAAAAATGTACTTTTTTTAAATAAGTACCAAAATTAAAATTTGGTAACAACTCCAATATGTTTATTTAATTTTTCTGCGTTTTTACCATAATTTTTATATTTTTAGAAAAGTACTTTTTAAAAAATTAACAAACATGTTTTAACAAAATTTTATTCGAATCCAAACAATTTGCTTATTTTCTTCTTCATTTAAACAATTTTTATAAATTTATTAAAGTATTCAAGATAAAGTAGTTTTTTTTTAAAAGTACCAAAAATAAAATTTTAAAAATTTAGCAACAATTAAAATAATTTCTTTTTTTTAGTTTTTATACATTTATAGGTTACTTTTCATATATTTAAAAAAGTACTTTTTATAAAAATACCAAACTTGTTTTAACGGAATTTTATTACTACTCACATATTTTTACATTTTTCTCTATTTAAATTTATGGCTGTATTTCAAAAAGTAGTTTTTAATAAATAGTACTTTTAAAAATATAAACTACTTCTAGAGTACTTAAAAGACAATTTAATTATTCTATTTCTTTAAATAGTTAAAAATAATTTCTTATTTTTTTATTTTATCATGATTTTTTTTATAAATTAAATTTCTATTTTTCCAATTTTTTTAATTAATTGTTCATTGATGTTTATTAAATTTCTTAAATTTTACACATTTTATAATATTGTTTGATATTTTGTATAAGTTTTTAGAAAAAATTTTTTTACTTAAGTCGATTTACTAATTTCAACAAATATTTTCTGTATTTCTATTTTTTTTTTTTTTTTTTTGTTCATTTGCAATTTAATTTAGTTCAATTTATTACATCTATTAACCATGTATTGGCATTATTATGGCAACCTGATTATATTCTACCCTTTTTATTAACATAAAACAATGAGTATGTCCGAAGTGTTTTAAACACTAACTACTAAGGTATATGAATGTCACTTGCATGCTGTTTACCAAACCCTATTTCTATTATTCACTCAGTCAGTCAGTCAGACATCATCATCACAATTACTTTTTAACACTTCATAAACTTTTACACAAACACATTCTACTAGATACAAATCCCTGTTGTATATCATTCATTTATGTGTTGTTTTTCAATTACGTTTCTTTTCAAGTGTAGTTGTTGTGATGTGTATTATTTTCATTTATTTATTGTTTGTGTTGTACTATTATTACTGTTATTACTGTTGTGTTTATTTCAAAACACTACACCATACATTGTCACAAATGCTCTCCATCTATCTCTCCCTCTCCCCTATGGTGTTTTGTTTTACTCATTAACGGTTTATTGCAAAATGTAAAGTAAAAACGTTGGTTTATATTTTTGTTACGAAACTTTACTTTATTTAAGTGATTTTTTGTTCTTTTATATCTAGTGACACTTTAAAACATAAACACCGCCGTTTAGTTAACAATGTTTCACGTATCCTTGCCGCCATAAAACTAAAATTGCTTAACAAATGTTTACAGCTTTTATACTTGAACACATTTCCAGTGTTTTCTAAGAGCATATTAAAAAGAGAAATTCTCGGTGTTTTTTTAGAAAACATAACTTAAGAGCGCTAAGAATTATAAGCAAAACTTATAAAGGAAAATCTCTTAATAGTGTACTATTTAAAGTTCATATCGATGAATAAACAATGGACAAGTGCTATAAATAATATAAGAAGTGCATATTTAAAACAGTAAAAGAGGTAATAAATATTAGAATAGTTTTTAAAAATGTTTATTACAATATTTACTTAAGCAACAATTTGTGGTTGTGTTTTGATGAGTAATAAATTATTTTGTTTTAATAAGTATGTAAGAAATAATAAATGAAGTATCAAACCTACAAAAATCGAAAATAAACATATTTTCAGAGTATTAAACTAATTGTTCGACCTTTATACATTTTTAACTGGTGCAAGATTTTTTAGTTAACTTTATATTTGCTGGATTTTGTATAGAAAACCTTATGAACCGCAACGTTTTATTAAAATATCTAATTTTTCACAAGACTTTTAATAGAGAATTAAAGGAAAGATTTTCTGTAGAGAAATTAAAATTTCTATAGTAAATTTGAGCTTGCGCATGATTTAATTTACAGATCGCAAGATTTTTAAAGTAAAACCGATCTAGAGCAAGAGGTCTGTAGAGAATGTGATCTTGAGAAGACAAATTTAACTTTATTAAAAATTTGAACTGGAACAAGAATATAATAGAAAATTACAACTGGAGAAAGATTTTTTTATAGATAATTTGATCTTAATAAGGATCTAGAGCTAATAGTTTCTTATGTTTCTATATTACTTGTGACAGAAACATGAAACCTTTACATCTGATGTGGCATCTCTGTCCGCCATTTGCATTAAAATGGGTTGACGTATAACAATGATGCCAAATAAGCTTATTTTGTATAAGTATATGATAGTCATGAAATTATACTGCATTTGCAAGGATACTTAAAATTTTTCTTTAAAAATTAAAAAAATTAATTTGAAGTGTAAATTGTGGGAGTTTTAATACAAGAATTCTTGAATCAATCTTTAAAATTTCTATATTTCTATATTGATTTTTTATATACATACATACATACATATGTATGTACATACTTATTTTAAATTATTATTTATTTATACAAATTATTTTACTGCTTTTAACAAATTGTTTTATGTTATTAAATATTATTTATATACACATCAAAATATTCTAAATCATGATATCATTTTCGTCGAAAATCCATTTTTGGCCTTAACCTTGTTAAAATTTGTGGTGAACAAAAAAAAGAAGAATCTTAGTTTCAATCAAAATTTATTTAACACATTACGTATGGAAGAAAATCTTTATTTTAATCAAAAATTTTCTTTACACATCAATAATATTATGAATTTTGTGCAGAAATTTCGCTAAATTAAAATGTAAACACTTTCATAGGCATAGAACTTTGATTCGAACAAAAATGCAAACAAAATTCTGTTTGAAAAAGAATGGAAACATTTATTTATTTAAAATAAAATTTTCAATAAATAGAAAGCAAATATTTAAAAAAACAGTAAAGACTTTAAAAATTGGACAGGCCGTATTTAAAAAATTTATAATATATGCAGAGAAGTGTTTATACTTGTTGCAAATTTTTAGGTTTCTTGATTTTGGTTTAATATCATAAAACACTTTTAGTCCATTCTTTAAAACTTGTACTGTTTAATTTTACTAAATTTGTAGCTAAACACTTCATAGTGTATTAAAATCTTATTTAAATTTCTTCTATTAGAAATGTTTTTTTTTTATTTATTTTCTTAGTTTCTTTCTCACGTTTCCAGCAGCAAGTTGTTTGTTTTATTTTTGTGCTGAAATCATTTTAAACAAAAATAAACAATTCGTTTATTGCCATTAATTAAAATTTGGTTTGTAGTATTTGTTTGAAATTAATATGACTCATTAAATTAACAATAAATTTATTACACAAATAATGAATTTTAAAACAATAAATAAAACGTCAGCTGTTCAAAAAAAAAAGTTCATCTGAACTCTTACTGTCAAATATGTAACTAGATTTGAAAAGTTTAATACAAAAACCTTAATTGATTGCAATATTGTTGAAATGTTATAAAAATTATCCAAAATAAGGGTTTTTTGTTGGAATTATTATATTATAGTAAAAAAGTTTTATTTATAACATATTCGACAAGCCTCTTCTATATGCTAGTTTATTTATATACAAGAAATAACTATTATACACCTGCGTCAATACAGAGAAAAACATTTTTGGCTCCAGCTACTACATACATATGTATATATGAAGTTCTGGTATTAGCCGATTTAATCAACAGTTACAGTAGTAAGTAAACCAGTGTGAGGGGCGACATCTAGTTGTTAAATTCAGAATTGTATATATTAAAAATTTTCATTATTGAAAAAATTCCCGTATTCTTTTTTTTAAATTCGCATATACTATACATATACATATGTTTAATATAAAATAATTCATCAATCATATCAATCAACAAAATAAGCAGCCAACCACCACCACACACACAGCAGCAGGCAGTGACGAAGGAGAGAAAAGAAGAAAGGAAAAAGGTCAGTTGGAAAAGAGATGAAATGAGGGGTGGACCAGAGGGGAAAAAATTCCGCCATCAGGCTGAATGTGTGGTGAAAAATCCTGGTGAGTTTTTAGAAATTCAACACAAATCTCATTCGAAGTTTTTAAGGTCATTGAAAATTTTGCATCCTAAAAGTAGGCAATGTTCGTGTTGGTTCTTTAACAAATATGACAAGTTTTTATAGCACCACCTTTTTAGAAGTCAAGTCATAAACCTTTGTAAACAATATGTATACTAGTATAAAAATTTTGGGTTTTATAGCTAAAGTGATGACAAAAACCTTTATTAAAGCCGTGACAAAACCCAATTTAAAACGAGATTTTTTGAGGTTTTTTTAGTTTCTTGTCGTTTTAAAATTTTTATTTTAAATAACGCAATAATTTAAAACTTTAATTATTATTTGAGTTTTATTTAATTCTCCTTAAGTTTTTTAAGTAGTTTTTATTTATTTCAATATAGATCTTGCATTCAAAACAAAGCTTTCTTTTTTATGTTTAAGGTAAAGTTAAAGGTTGTTTGTGTTTAACCCGAAAACACTTAAACATTGTCTTTATATATTCTACTTAAGATAAACTTTTCTTCAATTAAACAATAGTTTTGAGTTAAACACACTTTTAGTTTATAATTTTTTAAAAATAATACCTTAAAAAACAAATAATTTTGGTTTTGCAACTAATAAAACTTGATTAGTAAGAATATTAAGTTATTTTTTCTACAACTTTTATATTTTCCAAAGATATCACACATTTGTTTTCAGACAAATTAACACTTTTTCCTAGTTTCAAGATTTTACAGGTTTTTTCATTTCCTTTTCGTTTAGTGAGAAAATAAAGTTTCTTTTTAAATTAAAAAAAATATACATATATATAAAATAAAAAATATAGTAAGTATGTAGATAGTTGTATGTATAGAAATAAACTCAGTTAGTTGAGAGTTATTAAGCGTTAGGTTTAGACTACATTTTGTATCCAATTAAGGGCTCCTCTAATGCGACGCAAACGGGCTCGTGAGAGAAAGCTGCTTATCAACAGATATTCCACATAAGTACGGCGTCCGGCTTGTTGATAGTTAAAAGAAGAGCAGCCTAAAGTGTTGCTGTCGCCAGCTAATTTAGATTCACACATAATTTTAGTAGTCAATGATAAAAGCCATTGTAAAATCTAAAGGAAATAAAGAAAAAGCATTAGATGTTTATGTAGTCTGGAAAATTTCGTTATATTTACTTCTGGACTATTGGGCAAGCCACCCAATTTCAGCCATTGCGAGGGAGCCCATAAAAATAATTGCATAATATTGGCCGCTATATCAGGACTAACACGTTTCGAAGGATTGGGTGATAGAACATTGTAAATCAGTTGCTGCACTAAGGCCGGACACTCGTCAGTTAAAGCGGGCAAATCCTCATCTTTATAATCAGAGTTGCGCAAAGAAAATGTCTGTTGACCTTTGGCCACATTAAGACCACCGCTTGACGAATAAAATGGATTGGGCATGCCAAAGATTTCATAGGCAATAGCGCCACAAGCCCACAAATCAGCCTTACCATAGTTCAATACCGCAAATGGCCCCGCTGTTTTGTTTATAATTTCGGGCGCCATTAAGGCGGCATTGCCACCCTTGTCTATATCATAAGAAGTATAAGGCACTTGTAGGCCATGTACTTTATCCGCCAAACAGCAGCCAAAATCTGATAACACCAAAACGGGCGGAGAATCATCATCATTAAGTTCTATTAAAATATTATCCGATTTCAAATCACGATGTGCAATGCCATGGCGACTAATATGGGCAACCGCTTCCAGCAATTGTGTCAATAACAATAATTTCGTACGGGTGGTCAGTTGATGAGAATCCAAAAATGCCCTTAAACTGTAATCATAACGTTTCATCAACAAATACAAGGACATATTGCGTCCATAACCATTCGGATTAAGACGCTGGGGCTGGGCAATGGGATATAGCAAATGGCCATCGAGGAAATTCCCTACTTCATCGCAAAAGAAGCCATACATACAAACAATATTTGGATGGGGTGGCAAAATTAAAGTTTGATCTTGTATATGCTGCTCCCAGGCTTCGGCGGCATCATTGATATAACGTTGTCTAGCGGGTACAGTTTCCTTGTACATGGCCCTTAAAATAGCCATGGCGTTGCTTTGAATATCATAGTTAAACATCATTTTTAAGGCCAAAGGATAGCGGCGAATACTGGCATTGGTGGTAGTGTCCAAAGTTTGCTTTGTAATAAAAATTTTAAGAAAAATTTAACTAAAAATTGTTTTACACAAAAAGCAAAAAACTTACCAAACCTGCTAAGCCATTGCTTACCCCGGAAAATTTTTGCTCTTCATTTAATGACAATTTGAAATCTTTTTTCTGCTCCTGTTTTTCCTGTTTGTGCAGAATCTGCTCAAATTGTGCGGCAGCCGAGGTTTGACTAAACACTTGCACATTATCTACCGAACTACCGAAATTATGCACAAATCTGGACATATTCTGCAAAGGTGACATTAGTTCGGGTCTAAAAGATTGCTGTTGTAAAGGTTGTCTTCGTTCCGCAGTGATTGAATCAACCGCAATGCTAGCTGAGGAAGTA
Organism: Bellardia bayeri; assembly: GCA_950370525.1. Classification (NCBI taxonomy): domain Eukaryota; kingdom Metazoa; phylum Arthropoda; class Insecta; order Diptera; family Calliphoridae; genus Bellardia; species Bellardia bayeri. Next base: position 9,664,068 of record OX493266.1, on the reverse strand, counting down.
GAAGAAGCCAACGAATCATTTAATGTTTCCTTTGTTGCCTCCAGAGATTGAACTTGATTTTTTAATGCTGCTGCATAAACCACAGCCGCACAACCTTTAGCTATGGCCGGCCCTATGGCCAGTTTATCAATACTAAAGCTGGAATCTAAAGTATCTGAAATTTCATCATAATTCCAAGCATTCTGCAAACGATTAGCCGCTTCACGTATTTCCCAGCAAACACCTTCCAGTTCATCTTCTTTTGTTAAAACACCGGCTCCAGAGGCTAAACTTACACCAATTAAGGCGAAGAAGGGCGCAGAATCGCCGTAAAATAGTTTTTTAGTAGCTTGAGTGCGTAATTCAGCTGAATAGTTAGTGGTTACACGATTTAAAATATTATCGATAAATAATTTACGTGCTTGTTGACCAAAACGAAAAATACCAGCCGAACGTGGCACACTGGCAGCCAACTGACCGGTGCCAGTTGCAGAGCCAGGTGCTGATTCCAAAGAGTTTAAGACATTTTTAGCAGCCCATTTCTATATAAACGAAAAAAAGTAGAAATAGGTTAGTGTTGAAAATGTAGTTTAAGAATCAAAATTCCAAAGAGAACATTGCATTTTTTGAGATTAGAATGCAAATATACAAAATTTTAAATGTTTGCCGAAAGTAATTCGTGTTTAGTATTTCTTATTTTTTTATTATCAATACCTTAAGCTTGAACAATTACTAAAATATTGAGAGTAATTCGTTTTTGTTATAGAAAATTAAGGAAATTTAAAAAAAATGCTAAATAATTACAAAATTGATTTTTTATGGTTTAAAGAATTTTAGAATTTTGCCTAGCATCGAAAGATAAGCTTTATTGCACTGAAAATGTTCTTTTAATTTGTTTCCTAAATGAATAGACTACATATTTTATACAAATTATAAAGGAAACATGATAGATTTTACTATTACCTGATGCTATTTTAAACAAATTTAATTTAAATTATAAACTTTATTCAAATATGTATATACATTTTAAAACAACATAATACCTACATTTAAATAGTTATTTTTAGACTCTGACTAAATATTAAAAAATTCATAGCCGCTACAAGCTTTACCAATAATCATTCTAATTTGTGAATAGTTTTCCAATTTTATCCAAAGTCTTTTTGAAATTTAGTAATATTTTCCAATTTATATCCATTTTCTACTTACTCTTCCTGCTGCAGCCGCTACAGATGGTAAACGTGGTTGGCGTGTTTTTCTTGTTTGATTTTGTTCCAAAATGTTGGTGTGTATGTCTCGTTTCCAATAGGTCTGAAGTAAATAACGACCATGTTTGACTAGTCGTGTGGTTAACAAACGTACAGACATAATGCCTTGGCAACTCCCTAACAAACAACAAATTTAATGCACCACTGTCCCAAACAACAGCCTGTAAAGAAATTTTGTAGAAAAAATTAATATTAATTGCGTTTTAGTTTTTCTTGCAAAAATCCAACAAATCTTGTTTACATATTATATATTTATACTCACCCCTAAGTATTTGTGTGTTGTCTTTTGTTATGTTATTTTAATTCTGTTAAATTTTTATGTTTTCTCGCTTATTTGCTGCAATTATCACCGCTTTTTGCGGCTTTCTCTGGACAAAACATTGATATTTTCTTAACACCCCTCCCCAGCGTATGGGAAAAATCACAAACAATTGTTTTCTGTTTGTTTTGTTTAAGAGTATTGCTTGTTTTCCTGGCTTTTGTTCTATTAGATAATCATTCACGTCGTTTTTCTGTCTGTAAATTATTTCTGAAAATAAAGTGAAAATTCGTCATGGTTGAGAAGAGATTTGCATTAAAAAAAAACCATTTAAATAGTGTAAGAATTTTTTACTGATTTTCTAAAATCTATTTGAAAATATTTAAGATTTACCTGTTTTTAAAACCATAAAACAATTTCTTGTTAAAAATCGTGTGGAATTTTGCTAAAATTTCGTATTGTTTGTGTCGATGCGTATTAAAAAAAATTGCCACAAAGAACAGCTGGAGCTGTCAAATACAGCAAAATGCCAGATGCCAACAAATGTTGTGACAGTGGCACATATAGCAATGCCAGATTTAAAAGAAAAAACGAAGGGATTTGTAAAGAAAATCTCCCAAAATTTTTAAATATATATTTTAAAATAAATAAATCTAAATTACAATATTATTTAAAAGGAAAAAAATAATTTTTTAATTAAATATTAAGCCAAAAATCTAAATAAAAACTATATAATTTCAAAAATCCTATAAAATTATATTAAAAATACCATGTATTATTGTGTTTCCAAACTTTTTAGATTAATGATCAGTTAAAAAAAATTTTTTGTTTTTGTAACTTTTCGCTATTTATTTAAAAATTTAAATAAGTGTTTATACATTTTACAATTTTCTTTTAAATTATTTATATTTTTCTCTAATTATGATTAATTTAAAATATTTTTAGCTATTATATTAACAAAAAGGAAACACTTTCCGCACTCCCAGTCATTATTTTCTAAAATGAAACAAACAATTTGGGTATAACATCTCCACACTTAGCCGATAATTTTATATCTGCCAAATGATCCGCTCTAGTCTCACCTATATTGACTATGGCCACCGGCAGGTTTAAATCCTTAGTTTGTAGAACCATACGATAGCCGGAAAACACTAAAAGGCTGGAACCCAATACTAATAGGCCATCGCCGGTGTAAATCATTTCCGCTATACGATTAATACGATCCTTAGGCACATTATCGCCAAAGAAAACAATTTCTGGCTTGAGATGGCCTTCACATTGAGGACATGGAGGTATACGAAAATTATCTATATATTTTTGAGGTATTTCCACATCACCATCAGGACGTATCATTTCGGGGGCATCTTTGAATTCAGGATTTACGGTATTTAAAATTGTTTGAAATTCATGACGATCGATGCGGTAATCACAGGTTAAACATTTCACCACATAACCAGAGCCATGAAGCTCGATGACATTTTTTGTGCCCGCCTTTGAATGCAGGCGATCTACATTTTGTGTTACCACACCCTGTAGACGACCCTCTCGCTCAAAACGAGCCAAAGCATGATGGGTGGCATTGGGTTCGGTGGCTGAAAAGGTGGGCCAACCCACAAAGTTTCGGGCCCAATAGCGGCGACGTACATTATCAGATTTAACAAATTCCATATGTTGTATAGGTTTGTGATTAGTGCGGGCATATAAACCCACTCCGGCAGAGCGATAATCTGGTATGCCTGTTTTAAACACAAATAAATCTTATCACTTTTAAGTTAAAAATGCACAAGAATATGTTACCCGATTCAGTAGAAATGCCGGCACCAGTTAATACTACTATATTGGGCTTATTTATAAGGAAGTCTTGTAATTTTTTAACATCCTCCTCTAAGACAGGCTGGTGTTGCGGCACATATTGCTGTTTGGCAGCCGACCAGTCCGGATATTTACAGCGTATACGCATTAATTGAGTAAAACGCATTTTTAAAATATTTTTTGTAAACAAAATAAACTAAATTTATTTTATAAAATTGACAATAATTAGTTGGAAGTCACATAACAAAACAATGAAATTAATAAATAAAAATAAAACAAACAGCTGTGTTATTAGTTCAAGATGAGAAAACAATATGTAACAAAACATTTCGAAAAAGATGCCAGACTTTTAATAAATAACAAATATTAAGGCGAAGTTTAATTTAAAGAAATTTTCGATTTCAAAATTTTTAATTATATAAAATAATAATAAACAAGGAAAGAAATATTTAAAAGGTTAAAAAGTTTTAATTAACTTCGGGGTTACATGATCAACAAGCAGTGTGTGTAATAAAAAATTAAAGCAAAACTTGAACGTGTAACTGCAGCGTAAACTTAAAATCTTAATTTAAATTTAGCAAGTAAATATGGATTTAACACATCTGGCTACCCTACGAAAAGCAAATATGGTGAACTAAGGCGAATTTTCAAAACAGTTGAGAAAATGCATTCATTGTGATTGGTTGTAAAAGCGCTGTTATTGTAACAACAAAATTATAATTTTTTGTGAGATTTTGTTTAATTTTAATAAGAAAAAAACTTAAAAAAAAGCCGGTCGTGTAATAAAGAAAAGGAATTTAATAAGAAATATACATATTTGCTCATGTTATTGTTTTAGAAGTGTAAACATCTAGCAAAAAAAGAAAACCTAACTAGTTCTTTAGTACGCTTCATTTATTTTCATGTTAAACAATTTTTGTTGTAATTTATCTTTAAAGCAAAAAAACAACACTAAATAGAATTATACAGAAAAGTAAAACAAAAAAAACGTTAAGAAACAAATAAAGAAAAATTGTTTTCTGATTAAACAAAATTGTGTGTCATCGTTTAAAACGTTAACCGTATATAAATTGTTGGAGTTCTGCTGCTTATATTCTTGTTGTTGGTTTGTGTGTGTTTTGTGACTTACGTTTTATGCTTTGCTTTTCTTGAAACAAAAAGAGAGAATACGAAAAAAAACAACGAAAGTAACCAATTGTTTTTACCGTTTTAACAGAATTTCTTTTATTTTTCAATTTTTTCAATAATAATTATTGAATCAGCAATAAATTTTTTATACTGTATAAATTATTTTGCAAAGCAAGTGAAAAAAGAAATTTTCAACTATAAATATGTCTGAAACAAAAAGTGTAAGTATTGTTATCCTGTTTATTAAAGCTAATTTATATTAACCCATAAAAATAATTTATAACTTATTTGCTTTTTATATTTATAACAACTAAATATATATTTTGTCAAGGGCGCGGTTATCTTTTTTGCTATAAATTTGCTACTGTTGCGTTTTTTGTCTGCTGCTGTTCATTTTTTTGTCTGTTGGGATTCTCCTGTTTTTTTCTTGTTCTTTTTTTGGATAACGTGGTTTGTTGTTTTATAATTTTCGCCGTGACAATGTTTTCTCCTTGAAATACAACTCTGTATTTGTTGTGTGTTATTTTTGTTGTGATAAACAAAAAAAAACAAGGATCGTTATGTGTCTTACCAGTAAAAAAATGTATTCTTTTTGTTTGTTTGCCAGTTTAAAGTACATAAATTGAGTTTTTTGGAACTATTATTTTTTTATATATAATTGAGAATTTTTTAAAAATTTTATTCAAAGTTTCCTTCTAGTTAAAAATTTTTACAATTAATAGGTATTCGCAATAGGAAAAATTCTCATTTAGTATATAATTGAGAATTTTAAACTAAATTCGGGAACAAATCTAGTTTACCGACGAAGCTCAAAATAAAAAAAGGAAGTAAATTGATAGAAAATTGAAAAATAATCAGCAAAAATAAAATACAAAAATTGGCGCAAACGCTTAGTTTTCGAGTTATGGACGTTTTTAGTTTTCATAGAAATAGGTATGTAATTTTTCCGGGCGCAAGAATTTTCTCCTCTATGGTATAACAAACACTGGCTTCGCTAACTAAAACATTTCTGCGCTTAAAAAATGCTTAAATTAACCTTAAGAGGAAAATAATATGCGAATACAAAAAAAAATTGCAATCGTGACCAAATTACCTTTAATTTGAGTACCCACACACTGCACTTCATCCAAATCACATTTCTATGAATACTAAAAACGTTCATAACTCGAAAACTAAACGTTTGCGCCAAAATTTTCATTTAATTTTTTCTTTTATTTTTCAATTTTCTATCCCCCTAGGTAATTTTTTTTATTTGGAGCTGCATTGGTAAACTAGATTTAAGCTAAATTCGAATGTATTTTTATACAGCTTCTTAAATAACTATAAATACCTACCTATGTTATTTTTTTTAAAGAAATTGTTAAATCTAATTGTTAAAAATTTAAGAATTTTAATGAAATAAAATTAAGGAATTTAAACAATATTTCATTTAATATTTTGTTTTAAAATTCAATTAAAAAAATAGCAATTTTTCCTTATTCTATCTCAAACAATATACCTATGTATAACTACTTAAAATTATTCATTTCTGTTTAAAGAAAATGCAAAATCATTTAGTTTTCTTAAAAATTATTCATTCATTCACTCACTACCTACATCCATCCCACAATTGTTATCACAATAAAATTAAAAAAAAATACTTAAAATATAAACAAAGGCAAAGTGTATCATAAAGCATGTTATTTACACCATCTTTCCCATGCTCTTAATTTACAAATAAAAACAATTGTGTGATAAAGAAAACTTAACATATCTATTATGTACATCTACACCAACATACTCCACTCTTTAAAGTCAATTGAACTCTTTATTTAAATTACATGTTAGCTGGCAACAACAACAAAACAAACGAAAAACACCAGCAGTATATATATATACGTATACATATAAACAAGAGACTACATTAAACCCGTTATAGCTAAAGGGGTATTCTGAAGTAGTACCTACTCATAAAAATGCACTTACGATATGCTTACATAGAGATTATAACAACAACAAAGATAGAATATATAATGCAAAAAAAACTAAATTGTAAACAAAACAAAAATGAAGAACAAAACGCTGAATATTAAATACTGGCTACTCTGCTAGTGTGACAAACTCTTTATTTTAGATAAACTTTTTTACACCTACATATGTATGTACAACACAAAAACGCTTTTTACACTATTGTTTTGTTACACATGCTTTGAAAACGTTAATATTTTAAGACATTTTTAGAGATGTAATGTAACATAAAAGGAAATATGTACAAATGTACATACATCCATATAAAATATGCAAAAAGCAATGACACATTATCGCTTGGTGTTCATTAGAGCAGCTTTTTTGCTCTGCTCTTTAAATTTGTCCTTTGTTTGCACAACAAATATTTTTTTATTCACTCCCCTATCCCCAGATCTTGCTGCATATATTAGCACTTGAAAAAAACACTTTAAATACTTTTTTTGTGTGAAAATACCAAACAATATTTGTATATGTACGTTGATCCATAAAAACGTTAGTCAAAACATACTCTTGTGTGTGTTCAATAATGGGTTGGGATGTTGTGAGTAAGCAGCTGAGTTTGTATACAAATCTACAATGTACTTCTTACTGCATTATCCCCTTGTTTGTTCGAAATAAATAAATGTTAATAAACATTTAAATGAACATGTATGTATGTACGTACGTTGGGTATATGCACTGAATTGAAATGCCGGAAAAAAGGGTTGCTTGTTAAAATTTCTTTGTTGGTAAAGGGGTTGGGGTGGTGGGGCAATAACCTGGTATATAGATATATTTATAAATGTGTGTATGTATTTAAAAAAGCTTCATTCAATTAAATTAAATGTCTTTTGGCATAATCAAACGGAAGTTGTTTACCCGGTATAGAACTTTCGAGCATAACAGAGCTGTTAAAAAAGCAACTTCCTAAACGGAAAAAATTTAAACTTAACCTAGGCTTCGTTCCGATATGAAATCAGTAGAACTTATGGGGGCTTTTTATTTTCTCAATAAACTCTACGAAAATATTGACAAGACGGTTCATCAAAAATAGGCTGTGGAAGACGTATAAGGAGCCTTTCCATAGCTAAACGTTAAATAAAGATGTCTCTGGCCGATCTAAAAACGATTAAAAGCGTTCTCGGCAAGAGGCAAAGATAGGGTATCGCCAGATTTCAACGAATCTGCGTTACCGCCAGTACCGTCCTTGGAACATCCTCTCTCGGGGTACAGACTGTAAATTGATTATAAAATGCAATAATTCATATTTCAAGACAATAATTCTATCTAAAATCTATAGTTCGGAAATTATTATTAAAATTTGTTGACTTTGTTGATTTTATTTATCAAAAATTTATTTTTACATGTAAAATACCTATACAAATTACTTAAAATTTCATTTCATTGAAAATAAATTTTTATTTCAAGAAAATTACTTATTCTTAAATATTTTTACAGAACTGTTAGACCAAAGACACTGGCAGTACAATGTATGGCAGTGCAACATCTTTATATATTTATAGTCTTTGGTTAGACACAAAATGTAAACAAAGAAATAGACAGACAGAATTGACAAATTTATATTGTGTTACATTAGGACCAGCGATATGGACCTAAGTGGGCCGTACTACACGGCTACCTAAATTTTTTGAAGGTTTTTTAATTTCGTTCTAATTATAGAATTATACTCTTATATTAAAAATACTTGAATTTATTAAATTAGTATTGGTTTCCTAAAGTAGATTTGTTTTACAAAAAATGTCGATATATGTATGTAAGTGTACACCTGTTTTGGAGAAACATTAAATATTTTAGAAAATTTTACAATGTTTCCCCCACTTTCTTTTTTCAATTGAAAGTATTGCCGTTATTGCCGTTTAAATAAAATGAAATGCGCGCCTAGCATTTAAATTATTCTGGCTCTTTAAAAAGACTCCACCACGACAGACTTTCTATTGTATTTCAGTGACACAATATTTTATAACAATTTTATTATTAATAATAATAATCATTGTATGTACATACAAACAAATAAACGAATGAATGATGTTACACATACAGAACAAAAAAAAAAAAAAAAAAAAAAAAAAAACCATACTATGGCCCAGTACTATGACTGACGATGTGTTGTTTACCATTTAAGCAAAAAAAAAAACAACGAAATCATGCACTAGAAATCTCTTCAAAATTAATTTAAATATTGTATACAAAATGAAAAATTTAAAAAAAAACATATAAATCAATTAATAAAGCACGTTCTGCTGTATGATGATAAACATAAATACTACTAGCTAAACACTTTATATTTGTATACCACGAGTTTTTCTTTCATTTCATTCAGTTTTTTTTTTTTATTGTTATGGCGGATTTTAATTACAAAAAGCCCTTATTTTTTTTTTTTAATAGGCTTTACAGTGTTTCGTATTTTGTTCTTGTGGTTTATTTTATTGTGATTTTTAAACAAATGTATGTACAATACATACTGGGATTAATTAATGAAAGAAAACTTTGAACTACATAAGTATTTTTAACAAGATTTTATTAAATGATGTTGATGGGCAGAAAAATAATATTAGAACAAATGCTGGAAAGCATGGGATATACAAATTTAACAAAAATTTTAAACTAAAAACTACTAATGAATGATATAAATTCAGGCTAATTCCTAGTTGTTATCATAAATAATCATAAAATTTCAATTTGGTGGAAGGGTCGTCGAAAGTCCTTCCTCAGGGAAGAACTCCAGCTACCAATGAGTTGATAATTTTTGAACGATAAGAAATAAACTTTCCTGATCTATTTATATAACTATTTTCACCAAATATCAACAGTTAGTTAGTATTGCTTTATGGTTTTCAAAATAATTTCAGTTATAGCAAAAACACTTTAAACTTTTCTTTGTATAACCCGCTTTACAACAGTAGCAAATAATTTACATAAATAGTTATCGTAACATTTTTAACAAATTCACAATTTAAATTAAACTTAAAAACAGTTTATTGATCTTTAAGTGGAGAAGAAAAACAGAAAAGCAACCGCATCTTGTATCGTTTTTGCATGAATAATTCTTATTTCTTTGTTAAACGGTTTTTACGCTTTGCGCATATATAATTATTCATACTATTTTACTAACAACATAATTAATAATTATTTCTTTCCCTGCTATATCTCCTATATTATTAAATAAAACAATATCTAAGCTATTATTAATATATATACAAATATTAAAACATTTATATGTATATTTATTGCTACTGCATAATAAATTTCAACTAGACGCTGGCGATAAAGTAATTTTAGCTTCATTCCTTAAGTAAGGCATTTTGTACTCGTACCACCACCCAATGTGTGACTTGTTTTCACTGCCTGGCTACTCTTTGGTTCTTTGTGCTTAATTTTTCTAGGTCATTAATGTACTTTTTTTTGTTTTTTATCTAATTTTTTTTCTTTTTTTCTATTTATTTTTTCCGTAGGTTTCATTTAAACATGTATGTATTTATTCATTAGTTAGTTGTTGATTATATTATTTTATATACATCTACATACTTTTTTTATATTTCCCATTGATTTAAATTTTCTTTTTACATATTACTTTGTTCTGTGAACGAATTAAAAAATTATATAAAATTTGTTTTTAATATTTATAGCAGAATGAGGCAATTATTGAAGTAATTATTTTTGTATTAAATTTTAGTTTTTATTTAAGCAATTTATCAGTAAAAGTATTTCTTTCGGATTTTTGTTATTTGTTACTGGTGGGTGAGTGCATTAATCTCGTGCAGTTGAAAGAACAGTTGCAGACACGTTGCCTGCCCTCAAAGCCCTCACATCTATTCTAATGTTCCAGTAGGTCTAAACAAACAATTCAAATTTTGTCAGTATGTTCCAGGAAAATATTATAGGATATTACTTTTTTTCGCTTTTCTATTTTTCAAAATTTTTTATAAACCTCAAATTTTATCAAACATCTTCAGTTGGTCCCTTTCTGATGCCGGAATATAGGTATATGAATATAAAAGAAATGTGATAAAAGCTAGAGATAAGAAGTAAAGGTGGATTCACCCATTCGTTCTTATAAAAAGTTTGACGTCTCTCTTTTTGAGAGAGAGAAAGTATTTTTTACGAACTTGAATTGGTTTAATCATGTTGCAGCTATACAAGGTGAGTGCAAATCGACAACAAATACAACACAAAACAGAGACAACGGGCATTTTGTTTGTGTAAAATAATGTACTTCTGTCAAAAATACTTGAAAAAGTATTACTTGACATAAGTAAATTGTAAACAAAGTCAGTCAGCTGGGCTACTGCACTCACCTTAGTAGTTGCACAATGGGTTTAATTTTATATTTTTTCTAGACAAAAATGAATTGAGTTGCCAATAGGTTGCATTTTTTCATACAAATAACAATGCCTTATGTATTTCCATGGCCATCAGCAAAATCAACTTTCTTTTTTCATTCATTTTGAATTTTTATGTATCTGCGAATTTGAATACACAATATTTTGAAATAATTTAACATTTGTACTTCGACACTTCCAACCCAAAGCAAAATAAATCAATGGCCGCACTTGTCATTCCCACGCCAGCCGGTTCTACTTACCGGAATGACCAGAGATCACTCGGCCAAGGGCTGTCAACTCAGCAATTACTGATGTTACAACAACAACAACAATGGCCACACTTGTAAAACTAATAGATTTTGTTTACATATGGCAGCTTTGAAAAATCGTCAGTAAAAATTTTTTCACCGAAAAAAATTTTTGTTAAGAACCAATGGGTGAATCCAACTTAAAAAAGAAACATAGTAAAGTTTAAAATATCACGTTCATATCATTTGACAGAGGTCAACCTACTTAGATTCCTTTGCCTGGTTGGGATAACCAGTTACTGTTTCAGTTAAACACTTTATACACTCTAACTTTATCTTCTAGCTAAATACATACAATGAAAATTGTTAAGCAATCAAGACATAATAAATCGATGTTTCCGTACTAATCGAACTTTAGCCAGAAATTGTTAAAATTTATTTATTTGCAATTTTAATATTTAATTTTGAACTACCAGATAATTTCGCAATTATGACTTTAAAAATAGTAGTAACATTGAATAAAGTTAATATAGTTAGTTATACTTTAATATTTTTCAATAGTATATGAATTTTTTAATAGATTTGCTTACTAAGGAAATTATTCAGAATGAATTACATACATATATATGTATGTATATTAACCTCTATGGAGTGCTGATTCTCCATTGAGTGTTATTTTCTTTATTGCTTTGATTTTTTTTTTTTTTTGTATTTATTTCAAATTCCATTACAGTCATTTCAAAATATAAATTACAATTCAAATGAAAACCAAATATCTATGCAATACGAATCATTAAGCCTTCTGAATAGAATGAACAACTACTCACACATCAGTCCGATAATTATACTCAACACTGACTTATGGCTTTTTCAATACCTCTCGCTCTCTTTTTCTATGCAATTCCGCCAGTTTGTACAAATACAAATTTAAAATAAAATAAGAAAACAAAAAACCTTAAGTCAATTTTCTATTAACGAGGCAGGCAAGTGCATAAACAAAATTAATGAAAAAAAATAAATAAAATTACAATAAAATTGAATTAACTTTAATTGCTAACACAGCCACAACAATGCTGCTTGGTTGTAAAGCCGCCTGGTTTACACTACACCATTACTCGCTACACGAAATGCACTCACTCATTCACATATGAAATCCAAATAAACATTAATGTTACTTGGCAAAGAGGTGAAATATGAACAGTAAAATTTTATTGAAATAGGGACAGTAATGATTAACAGAATATGCACAAAAAAAAAATGTTTTACTTGTAAATTAAAAACGTAAAGTGTAAACATTTGTGATAATTAACATCTTATCTTCAAAGTTAAATTAAATTTACCATTTCTACATTTTTGGTATTTGCTTTTAATTAAAGTGCACATGCCTGGTTAATTCAACTCTGAGAAATAGACATACATATGACCAGGGATGGAAAAGTTGATACGATCGTACTTTTATAACGGGGTTTAAAACAAGAACGATGTTTTTAAAAACTTATTAAAATAAAGAATTTGTATGAAAATCATTTAGGGCCATTATTACAACTTGCCTCTAATGTTCTTAATAGTAAAAAGTAACTTTAATTAAAGTGAGGAATAAAGTGACCTTTAAAATTTTTCGTTATTACAACTTCCTTGTAAAATAAAATAATTTTTAATTTTAAAAAAAAAATTCAAATTCAAGAGTCTACTTTGAGGCTGACTGTATTCAAAAACATTCTCCAGGTTATTAATATAAATCAAACGTCTGCTTTCTATTTTTGTCTATCAAATTATTTATTGACAAAACAAAATTAAAATTAATATATTTTTCATGAAGTTGACATTTTTCCAGAACATATGACAAATTCAAATACATAAACCTCACTATAAAATTTAAAGGCAAGATTAACTGAATAAGAAAAGATATAGGTATTTAATAAAAATTCATCCCCTGAAGATGTTGGCAAAATACCAACGAAACGTCGGATAGAAAATGCATAAATAAATCAAGTCTTTTATTTACATTTAGGAGGAAAACTGACCTTAAAAGCCTGTTAGAAATAATTTCTATAAAAACCAAGCTTATCGGTCGATTTTAGATTAAAGTAAACTTATAATAACCAAATACTTCTTATCTGTCCGATAACATCATACCTTTAACTATTGCCAAGTTGTAATAATGTACCTAAATGTTTATTTTATTGGAGAGAGTAAGGTAATTTAAAATCAGAAATAATATGCAAAGATATATGTATCATATATGTAAGATATATGTAAGCATTTCATTTGTCATTGGTCGCTTTACCATAGAAAAGTTTTTTTATTTATTTTTTTACTTATTTATTCACAGTAATATAAAAAGGCCTTCCTAGGCCAATTAACATATATTACAAGAATTATTCCTGAATAAAGATATCTAAAATTAAAAAAAAAAAAACAACAAATTATTTCAAATCATACTCAATACTTCTAGTTAAAGGCTCCCCAGCCAAAATAAAAAAGAGAAGGAAAAAATTTACCATAGTTATAAACTCCCAAAAGTAGTAGCAAACATCATCAAACTAAAATTAGCATAAAACGACTTAAATAGTTAATGAAGATTATAACGAACTAAAGAGTAACTAAATACCGCATAAGTTTTAAGCGAAATACATTATTCGACTGCGAAAATACACGAAGCTCAAGAGGCAAAGAGTTCCAGCAACGTGCAACTCTAACAATAAACGATCGCTCAGAAACAGAGTTTCTAATCGGAATAATAATTGCGGGTTCCTACCTGAACGCGAAAAGATTGAAGACAAGTTGGTCGTACTGTTTTAAATATCTTGTAGAACATAAACAAAATACGGTTAAAAACAAAGTTCATGAATGAACAACCCAAAAAGATACTGACATACTCCAAGATATGCCTACGACGAGAAATATTATATACATAACGAATAAATCATATTAGTAATACGATTAAGTTTAGCTAAATTATAAGATAGAGAACCAGATATAACTTCCAGTCCATACATCACATGAGTCATTAAAACTGCATTTGCAATAGCATACTTAATACGACAAGGCAGATAAACACCAACTGAATGAAGCCTTCGTATTATACCAATAACTTTGTAGATCAATTGATCAATATGATAATCAAAACATAAGCGCCTGTCAATATAAATTCATAAACACTTTATTCTGTCAGAAAAACCAATACTCGTATTGCCAACAACAATTCGCAAAGGAAAATCAATAGTGCTAATTAAAATTGCTTTAGTTTTAGAATTGTTGACAGTCAAATAGTTATCAGCAGACCATTGTAGGAAAGATCAATGGAATAATCAATATTGCATTGGAGCACATCACCATTATCAGAGCCACAACGAAATAAAAGCATGATGCCACCAGCAAACAAAAATGTTTTGCAAACAGAAGTATCAAAAACATTAGGAAGATCATTAATGTATAGTATAAAAAGAAGAGGACCTAATACAGAACCTTGCGGAACACCGGACGAAAGAGAAAGAACGCTAGAATAAGTACCATTCATATCAACAAATTGAGACCTATCACATAAGTAAAGTAGGAGAAAATAAGCTTACAAGCCGATTTAGAAAAGCAAAATAAATCTTTTAACTTCCTAATCAAGGGAGACTTTAGAAACAACTGAACACCGTGTTCTATCCGATACATAAATAGCTACACCTCCACCTCTAGCATGTAAACTTCCTAACGAGCCTATATCCTGGAATGTTAAGAGATCCACATGATACATGTGGAGTAAGCCACGTTTCCGAAATACCCACTAAGTCAAAGCTTCTATCAATAATATTTTAAAATTCATCAAATTTGCAGTTAGTTAAAGAAGGTCGAATACTTTGACAGTTAATATGAGATATTTTAAACTGACCGCAAAAGTTCCTCAGACTGGATCTAAGAAAATCGCTACCACTCAAAATGGGACCAATATTATTACTACTCATGGACATTAAAAAAGAATATAAAAAACATCGCGGGGAACCAAATAGATAGAAGAACCGAAGTGAAAAACATTACAAAAAATCAAATAAACAAAACTAATTCTTAAATACACTATCATTAAAACAGAGAGTAAACTAGAAAATGTTAAAAAATACAATATACAATCATCATACTCTGTTTGGAATTACAAAAAAACTAGAGAAATAAAACCTCTATGACATACATATGTATATTGAAAAACAATATTAATTTGAATTAGCAACTGTTAATTTCAATATTCATAAAAGGCACGATGTTAATTTTAAATAATGAAAGATAAGTTATAAATAAAGTGCAAAATAAGGTATTCAAAATACCACGCATGGAAATAATATATAAGAAAACATACCTATATTCAGCTGGCCTCAATTGTACAATGTAGCAATATCAAAATTAGTATTAACACATACTAAATTGAAAAAAAAAAGTTAATAGATTTTTAGAAAAATATAGTATGTGAGGTAAAATAAGGCACAAATTTGGGTCAATAAATCCCTATTAACATCTTCCATGCATGATAAATTAAACTAAATTAACATTAGATTTAATAAACATGGAAAATAAGTATGTAAAAAATAGTAATTAGGTAATTCCATTGTTATTAAATGATTATAATTTAAATTAATAATAAAATAAAAAAAGTGTAACTATCTATTGGAATTAAGATTAAAGACTTCATATCATTCCGCCATACTGTATTCCACATCATTTCCATCACTAAGAGTAAGTCTTGCTTTTAAGAGATCCGCATTAACAATCATATACTTCAAAATTATTTTTTGATGCATCATTTTCCGGCATTGGTCATTAATATACACACGACTCTCAATCTCACCTCCAATAACATCTTTCACAGTAAGGGAACGTTGCTTAAAATATTCCTTCATTATTTTGTCCCTCATACCAACATTATTTAGTTTCACCAAAATATGTCTCCTAAGAAAGTTTTATTTACTTTCTTAATTTGGTGTCACTTTTTTGTTTGAAATGGAAAGTTCTATTAAATCACATTCAAATACACTTACTAAAATAGTGTAATTTTTTTTTTAATTTACACTGCAGTTACACGTTCAAGTTTTGCTTTCAAATTTTTAAAACATTTTGACAAGCAGAATTGACAGCAATTTATTTTCAAAATATCAAGAAAACAAATTTCTTGAACTTTAATTAGTGCTTTTTAATTTGGTGGATTATTATATGTATTATTTGTAACAAAAGAATACCACAACATAAAAACTTATGACGCCAGAATGTTTATAAAGAAAAGCCAAACAATTTGTTTATTAAAATTGCAATCAGCTGTTTTCTTGACTGTAACTTGAATCATACAATTGGAACGAAAATTTCAAAGCAAACTCGTATGAAGTTTTAAAAGTATGAATGTATTGGTGAAAAAATGTGAGTGTATTAAAATGTTAAAGACAAAACTTGATCCTGTAACTCCCAGGTTAAAGAGCGTACGCAATCACAACGATTAACAATTTACAATTTGACGATAACTGCGAGTACACATCCCTGTTAAACACAACAGAGTTACCATATGATAATATGGTATTTTCATTGGTCACTCTTCTAAAAAAAACTTGCAGTTTTTGAAAATTACGGTAAATAACCAAGAAAAAAAATAAACAGATAGAAAATTTAAAAATCTGTTTATTCGTTATTTAATATTCAAAACAATTAATTTTTTTAATGAAATTATACTTTTCAAGGATATGTGTATACATACATATGTATGCATGATAAAAACTATGTAACACAAAGGAATGATGGAAAGAATAGAACCAGGTGAGCTTGGAAGTTTGAATGTCGTGTATCAAACTATGATAAAAGCCAAAAGTGAATTTTGTTTCAAATAAGATCGTGTAAAAGAACAGATTTTTATAGGTAGAAATAATAAAATATTTTGCCTTAAAGCTGGAGGTGCTATAGCAAGCGAAGTGGATAAAAATCATATATTTTTATGAAACATCGTGAATATTTTCTTCTTTATACTTAAACTACTAATATTCAATAAACGTATTCAAAATTAATGATAATTTTTTTTTTTTTTTTGTAGAAAGTTCTTCCGGCCTTCTTTTTATTTATTCCCTAGACTGTTGTGGTATATACCTATATTTGTGTTGCACCATTATACCCTCCATTATGCAGTTTTCGTATTTGCTTAACACAAACAGCGCACGTTTCTTTAGAAGAAGAATAAAAAAAAACGAGAAACAAATTGTATTAATTGTCTGTCTGCTGGTAGAAAGAAACGTTGTTTATTTTTTCTGTTCTGTTCTCTTTCAATTCCAATTTTTATTTTCTTTTCATAACAAACACCTTTAAACTACAGTTACAGGCAGAGAGGTTGATTGAACAGAGTGTTTTTTTTTTTTTTGAGCTTTTGTTGTTGTTGTGTATATATGAGCCTGGTGTACCTGTGGTGATGGCCACAAAAGTCAGCCAAACCACATGTTTATTGTATGATTTACATTTGAAGTGGCATCACGTTTCTAATTTGTAGTGTGTGTATGTGATGAAGACAGACAGACATACGGAGCGCGTTGAAGGGGTGTGCCGGCGACAGCAGCAGCAGCAGTATTAGTACCCCCACCTGCATTTCCATACGGTGTAGAATTAAATTAAGAAAAACACTTGATTAATTGTTTGTTAATTTGTTTAGCAATTACTTATACTGTTTGTGTTTTTTTATTTATCTATTTTAATTGCAGTTTTCCAGCATTGAAACTCCTGGCTATGTGGGTTTTGCCAATCTGCCCAATCAGGTTCACCGTAAATCGGTTAAGAAAGGTTTCGAATTTACGTTAATGGTGGTAGGCGAATCTGGTTTGGGCAAATCCACTTTAGTGAATAGTTTGTTCCTAACAGATCTCTATCCGGAACGTGTTATACCCGATGCTATAGAAAAACAAAAACAAACGGTTAAACTAGAAGCCTCAACGGTGGAGATTGAAGAACGCGGTGTTAAGCTGCGTTTGACGGTGGTGGACACTCCGGGCTTTGGTGATGCCATAGACAATGGTGATAGTTTTAGTGCCATATTGGAGTATATTGATGAGCAATATGAACGTTTTTTGCGAGACGAAAGCGGCCTGAATCGCCGCAATATTGTGGACAATCGTATACACTGCTGTTTTTATTTCATATCGCCATTTGGTCATGGGTAAGTGAAATGAAGAAAGAAAGATTTTTTTTTTAATTAATTTTAAAATCTTGGTTATATTTCAGTTTAAAACCTTTGGATGTGGAATTTATGAAGAAACTACACTCCAAAGTGAACATAGTGCCTGTTATTGCCAAAGCTGACTGTCTGACTAAAAAGGAAATCTTGCGTTTAAAATGCCGTATTATGCAAGAAATCGAAGATCATGGTATTAAAATCTATCCACTGCCCGATTGTGATTCCGATGAAGATGAAGACTATAAAGAGCAGGTGAAACAACTCAAAGCAGCTGTGCCCTTTGCC
Source organism: Bellardia bayeri (assembly GCA_950370525.1). Classification (NCBI taxonomy): domain Eukaryota; kingdom Metazoa; phylum Arthropoda; class Insecta; order Diptera; family Calliphoridae; genus Bellardia; species Bellardia bayeri. The sequence goes on along the minus strand of OX493266.1, from coordinate 9,645,586 downwards.
GTGTGTGGTGCCAATACTTTGCTAGAAGTTAAGGGCAAAAAGGTCAGAGGCCGTTTATATCCCTGGGGTGTGGTAGAAGTTGAAAATCCAGAACATTGTGATTTCATTAAATTGAGAACCATGTTGATGTAAGTAATATATGTAATTAAAAAAAATATTGAAGCATATAAATTTGTATACAAATTTTTATTATTATTATTAAAGCACCCACATGCAGGACTTGCAGGAAGTCACACAAGAGGTGCACTATGAAAACTATCGTTCCGATCGTTTGGCCAAGGGCATTAAGAACAAGGAGAATGGCATTAAACCTGAACGTGACTCTTTAGTACCCACCCAAATTGTGGTGAACAGTGTGTTGGGTGAGAAAGACCGGATATTGCAGGAGAAAGAAGCCGAACTTAGGCGCATGCAAGAAATGCTGGCCCAAATGCAGGCTAAAATGCAAGCGCAGCAATAGAGTAGACCGTTTGACTTACACTATATATAGACAAGCACCTTTTTGTTAGTTTTAAGTACTTTATAATTATAAAAAGAAAACGAAACACATAAAAATGGTGCCGATTTTTTTTTGTTTTATTTAAAAAAAAAGTTTTGAACTTTATTAGTTCATTAAAATTTTTATTTACAATTCTTTTTTACATATAATTTAAGTTATCATAACTATTTTTGGCCTCTAAAAATCTCTTAAATTAAAACAAAATCATATATAAATATATATTTTTGTAAAATTATAACGAATTAAAATTAAAAAAAGAAACAAATTTAATTCTTAAAAGTTTTTTTCAATTTAAAAAGGATATATCTGTTTACTTTTACACCTCTTACTCGCTACATATTACAAACACAAACCTCTTACACATTTCAATTTACATTTAAGGCTTTAACAAAGATAGGCATTAAAAAGCCACGACAACACCTACCACTTTGTTAAACACTTGTTATTTACTACTACAACTATGTATTTCAAAATGAAGAAAATTAAATTTTAAAATTCAAATTACGTCCTATTAACAAACAACACCTAATTCCTAATTATTAATTAAACATATATGTATGTATATGCTCATCGTTTATTATACAAACAAACTTAAATCACAAATCAATAAAATAACTTTAAAAGCTTTTAGTTTCCTATAATCTAATAATAATTTAATTACTTTATGTATTATGTACTGTTTTTTTTTTAAATTTTAACAAAAATTTACAAGTTTTCTTTACAATTTTCTTTCAAAATTAGTTTTTACTCAGCTTTTTTTAGGTTTTTTTTAATATTTAAAATCTATATATCTACATTTACATATAAAATATATATACTATCGATTCTTTTTTTACATTGCTATAATTATTTATACATAAATGAACTAATATTTGACATATACATATATACATAAATGATGAACAATATCTTAAATATATAAATAACAAAAAAAAATTAAAAATTTTATTAGTTACTTAAAAGAAAAAATATATATTAAATATATGCGCTTTTTTATACAAACAAATAAAAAATATAAATGCTTTTTTATTTAAATCCAGTAGCAAAACGAATAGCTAACAGCCTTAAAACTCATCAAAATCTGACGTTATTAACGACAATGTTATTGAAAAGTTTGACAGAAGAAGTAATAATATTCTATATATCATTTATAATTGTCAAACATTTACTTTTTCCAATACAATAAAAATTTTAATGATTTTCATATAAATCCTCTGCAATAATATGTCGTGACATAAAATACACAAACAAACAACAAATTTTACTATCAGCCCAATCATGAATAAAAAATCCGCAGGAATTTTTTCCCTTTTAATTTTTTTAACATTGAATTTGAATAGTGAAAATGGGAAAAAACTCCCGCGGAATTTTTATTCATGATTGGGCTGTTTGTTTTTTTTTAATTCAATAACTAAAGAAAATATGTTAAAATGCAAATTTTATATCATGTATCTTTTATTAAATGCAGCTTTCAAAATTAACGTCTTTAACTTAAAACTCTAATAATTATTCATCAATTCACAATTGTTAGTAACAGTTGCTGGAACTTATAAAAATTAAAGAGTACAAAATTAAGCAACTCTGCAACTATTGTGAATGTTCAATAATAAAATTTAAATGTAGTGTTGCCATATGTTATTTTGCAACATCGTACATTTTAATTAAAAAATATTTGAATAAGAAAATGCCATAAGTAATAGCTTGAATACAATTATGACAGCTGTCGACAGGCTAAAGTTTTTAAATATCATTACAAAAACAAAAGGATCTTCAGATAGACTGAGCAGCAAAAATAAAAGAAAGTCTATTTTCAACGAAATAAAAAATATGTATAAACTCATTGTCGACAGTGGTTGTGGTCTCAATTGTAATAAAGCTTGAAATAATGAACGAAAAATAGGTTCCTAGGCACCGGAATAGCCGGTGTTTACTCGACCAACAGAAATCACTACTGTTACAAGTACAACAAAGGTAAGCTATTTATAAAACAACAGAAAAATATATTCATTCAAGCGCTTTTAAGAGATATCATCTGTGATCGAATAATGATATCAAAACAATTGAGTTCTCTGAAAATATAAAATTCGGATCATTTGACTGGAATTACTTTAACATGGGGAGGAAAATTGATAAATAAACATTCATAAATAAATAAAAATAAAACTATTATACTAACAAAGTAAATGACAACACGGGTTTTCCCTGCTAAATTTTTTTTCCAAATCGCTACATTTGTCGAGAATATAAATTACCATCACTGACAATACGGCTAATAATCTGGTCATTCGTGAATCGTGTTTCGTTTGTGTTTGATGCAAAGCAAAATTTTCAACGCACTTCTTTTAATCGGTAGAGGAAATACTTTTAAAAGAATAAATAAAATTCGTTCGAATCACTTGAGAGAAGACAAAAATTTATCATACAAATAATTAATAAAATAAATGACATTAAAAAAGTGCAAGTTGAAATCTAAAAAAAAAACAGTCACAGAGAAACGCGGCTCATGAAGAAAATTTGTAACCTTTTTTGACATTGAAGAAAAAGAGGCAGACATTAAACAAAGCAAAAGACACAAACGGGCAAAACGGTGGTCAGACAGAAAGGAAAAAGTGGTATTATTCGCTAAAAATTTCATATATTGAAGAAAATTGTGATTATCACATGTAGTATCGTTATAATAAGATACATACGGTGTGCTCAATAATTCAAAAAATCTAAATTGACGACATATTTATTAATAATATAAACTTAATTAAAACAAGAGAATAAATTTTCAACAGATTTAAGTGTAAGAAAATGAAAATAAGTAAAAAATATGCTACATGAAATATACTATATAAAATAATTATAAAAAAATCGTTTGTACATATATTTTTGTTGTGTAATCAAATTACATGCTAAAAAATCACAAAAAATTTATTAATTACAGAAAAAGTTTTCTTTTTTTTTTGTATTGCATGCTGCAGCAGACTTTTATCGTCGTAACTGCAGCTTGTTATAATAAAAAAAAAAAACAAAATAACCAAAACATAAAATAACAAACAAGCATTGACGAACGTGCAAATCCACACGCGACTTTTTACATCATTCAACTTTATGCTCACATACCAGCATACAACAAAAATAAAATTAATCATAAACAAGCTTACTAAAAAATATTCCATATAGGTACCTACCTACCAAAAAAAATAACAACTGTGAAAAAATATACCCATAAAAATTTCCATCAACCATTAACTTGTATAGAGATTGCTGTTTATTTTATGCTCCCCTTGTATTGTAAACAACAACCATAATAATAACAACAAACAACAATATTTTACAAGAAAACAAAAAAACATCAGCCAACACATAAACAATTCTCTTTAACCTCATCTGTTGTAGTTGTTGTTGCTTTTTGTGTTCTTTTATATTTGTTTTGACAAACATACAGTGATTGCCAAACATTTTTGACTGTGTGCTGTGTTTCTTTCATATAGAGTAAATTTTGTCCGTCAAAATCAAAATACCACTAGCACAAATGGCTAAAGATGAAGAAGATGATTTATTGCCCGATAAGGATGCCGCCAAGGGTTTCTATGCTAAATATGAGCCCAAAGAAATACTGGGAAGGTAAGTTTTGCTAAATTTGTAATTAAACAATAATAACACTGAAAAATTTTGTAAAAATTTTTGACTTTTCTAAAATAGGCTTTATACCTATATGACAAATTAAGGTACATATTTCAGTGCGTAAAGATAACCAATAATATTATAATACCAGTTACACTGGAAATTTTTTTATTTTATTAATATTAATTAATAGGTATTTAGTTTTAAATACTTCTTGATTTTAAACCAAGACTTAAGTAGTTTGGATGTGTGTTTGGGGTCATTCCCATAGGAGCGACATTTCTTCTTTGGCATACGGTAGCTTTGATTTTGCAATATATTTACTTAATGAAGGAAAAAATCTCATATCATTAACGAATCTTCTCTATACTTAATGGTTTTTTGGGTAAAATTTTTTATTTTATAGACTGCGAACTAAGGTTTTATCATCAGAACCACCTGAACAATGGGTTGAGAGGGGAAACTCAAAAGTTGAGCAGCAAAAGTTGCATTGTATGCAGCGCTGCCAACTTTGACGATTTATCGTCATTTAGACGATTTTTCAAGTCAAATTTTTTTAAAATGACGATTGACGATTTTTCATTTTTCCCGCGAACAACAATGACGATTTTTTAAAAGCAAAACATATGGTAAACTTTTTTCCTAAAATTCTAATTTTGTAAGTCCTCTTTTGCAATGTAGAAATTGAAAGGCAGACAGACGAAGTTTGTTGGCGAGTGGTTGAAGAGGTAGAGTGTGTAATACACGACTATCTGTGCTGGACATTTTTTTGTAGAAGAGTTTTGCTTAATTTTGAAATTCAAAGTTTTAATAGCGAAGACATATTTTTAAATAAAGATGAAGTGTATCTTGGCATTTACGTGGAGAACCAATCTAGTTTGAATATTGAATATAGTCAATATAATATATGTATTTGTTGAATTCTGCGTCCAATTTTATATTGAATTGGTTTCACAAATTTTAAAACGTTTTGATTTTGGCGATAAACTTGGATTAAACTCCATTGAACAATTGCCCAATTTTTTCCAAATTTATTAAATGGAAAAGAATATCAACAACTTGATAACGAAGTTCGAGAATTACGTAATATGAAATTCACCGAACTCGAAACATTGGCGTTTTGGAAAAATGTTTCTAATTTTAAGAGATTCAATAATGTACAGGCCTTCCCAATTTTAATACAATTTGTTTCGAGTTTAATGGCACTACCACATTCGTCGGCCAACGTTAAAAGAATTTTTAATATTGTAAATTTAAATAAAACAAAAACCAAAAATGCTTTGTATTATTTAACATTACAAGGAATATTGTTTTCAAAAGATTATCTTAATTTAAATAATTCTCAGTGTTTTAATATAGGTACTAGTAATTAAAAATGACTTATTAAAAAATGTCACACAAAAATGTACCAGAGTCACATAATACCAAAATTAAATTAATTATTTTTTTTTATTAAATAATAACTTTATTTACATGTAAATAAAATAAAAATATTTAAAAAGTTAATAAAAAAAATGTTTTTGGTATTTTTAACGTATTTTTTGACTTGACGATTTCTTGACGATTTTTTTTTAGCTTGACGATTTCGAAGATTTTTTTTAAATTGACGATTTCTCCAAAAAAAAAGTTGGCAGCACTGATTGTGTGATCCGGGACTTAATCACCCCTATCGTGAATAAAAATTCCACGTGAAATTTGTTCACTTTTTACATTTTTCCTATTTAAATTCAATTTTAAAAAAATAAAAGTGAACCAATTTCACGTGGAATTTTTATTAACGATCAGGGTGAATAATTCTAAACAGTGGTGCCAACTTTTGAGACTCAAAACGCGTTAAACATTGGATTTTAATAGGAAAAATGTGAAAAGTGAACAAATTTCATATGGAATTTTTATTCACGATAGGGGTGAATATGAAAGCATAATATAAAAGTATAAGTTACTTGCTTTATTTAAAAGTTGTTTTAAGGTTTTTAAATATAACGTTAAAAAAAAATTCAAACTTATTACATTTGTACGATCTTATATGACGCTTTTACTATGATGAATTAGTTGCCGGTGGATCTGATGGCGACTCAATATGGTCTCAGCTCAGCTGTGAGGCTGAATGTTTGTCACTATTGGTCTCAAAAGGACTACTGTTACTCTAGGATAAATAACTATTATGATAATCTTCATAGGAATGTTAATTATTGCACACGGAAACTATTCTTCGATATACGATATTCGATATATTCTTTAAAACTTCCAAATAGGAGCTCATGGCTAAGTGGACTCTATAACCTTGAAGGAGCAGTGCGGCTCCAGAAAGGGAAATAGAGGTGGATTCTTCATCGATAAATTCGGTATAAAATCCTATGTTAGGCTTCCAGATTTTTGCTGTATTCTCTGCCATAAAGTGTGATAGAAACTGGCTTATCCGGGGATATAAGTACATTTACTAACAGCCAGGCGGACGTTGCTTGTATAGCGGGTGTCTACTCGACGTCTAAGTTAACCACAGAATGCCCGGTGCTTTTGAATGAGATATCGAGACACTATAGCATAATGCTTTTATGGCTCTATGGGCACAGCACAATACAAATCAACTGTATAACTGTATTAGCCAGAATGGGTACAATGATGACCAAGGATGCGATTGAGCCTTTCACTGGTATTTCTCTCAAGCTTCTCAAAATGAAAGTTCAGCAAGAATTTTTGGATTTGCTCAGACAATGTGGTCTAATGAGATATGGTAAGAGATACTTGTGATATTGCGAATTTAACCTGACCCGTATTTGATACAGGTAAGACAAATTTAGTCATCAGGTTTCGTTGTGACCAAATCAGACTTATTGTTTCTTTAGTAACAGGGCACTGTATTTTTGGAACATGTACCTACGGTACAATGACTACTAAAAGAGCTGTCATAATGAGGAAGAGACAGTGTCTCACTTACTCTGTCAATGTCCGTCTCTTTCAACTGATCCACGATGAAACTAAGACTTCTTTATACATTTGCCTATAAATCATAATGTTTCAATATGGAAGCAACAAGTGTTTATTGATCGATCAGTTGTTTACCTAACGGTTAACACAATGGTGTCAATTTAATGGTTCCAATCGTCTCTGTATAGAAAATAATAATTTTGTATAAAATTAAATAAAAACATTTAACAGTAGGAACGTAATTAATACTTTGAATAGCTAATATATAAGTAAAATATAAAAATATCTATATTTAATTGCATATCAAATAAATCATCTTTCTAATTATTTTTGTATGACATTTGCAAATAATTTACAGTACTAAAAATAAAGGTGTTGATTTATTTTAATGGCCAATTTATTTGCATCTTTAAATATAAACATTTTGCAACTCTAATTAACAATTTATTTCTGCACGGCTTTCAATTTACTCGTATTTCAATATTTGTATTTAGTTTTTTTTTGTAAGTCTAAAAAACTAATCTAAATACAAACACGTGAAAAACGTGCTTTACTGTATTAAATTCTGCTAGTAGTTTAGAAAATTTTCCATTGAAGAAATGTCTCACCACTTGACGGTCACTTGACCAGAAATCTATGCCCTCTTCTCAGTCGATAACATTTAAATAATGAATTTTATTTTGTTTCATTTTTTTATTGCCTCCATTTCTTATACATACATACATGTTTCATTTTCAAACAACAGAAATATAGGGGCCTGTCTATGGGGCTCGACTAACTAACTGGTCTGGCTAGAAATCACTTTTGAAAATACATATTATTATAGTTTGTAATGCTTTTGGCACGTAAAGTTGTGTGACAACTTACGAAATATTTTTTTTTTAATTTTATAGTACATTTAATTGATGATAGACAAACTATAGATATGCATTGGTATTTAACTTAACGAATAAAATTGGCACAGAAAATGCAATAGAACTATATATTCATTAAGAGGGAAGGGGAAGATCTTTTTAACTATTCGTTAATTGGTAAATGGGGAAAACTTTGAAAACATAAACCAGCTGTTTAGTGCTCTCTTGAGAACAAACGAATGAGTTCATGTACGTTTTGTTGTAAGTATTTACTTGTTTGTATATTGTACAACATTAAATGTTTGTCAGGCGCTCAGCAATAATGGTTGACTGATTATTGTGTATATTTTTAGTTAACTTGGCTAACATACTCTGTGTCTGGTATTTATATTTTTTATACGTTTGCGTTTAGTTTATGTGTATATGAAATATCGCGTGTTTATAGTTTTTTTATTGTAATTTCTATAAATTTTGCACTTTCTCATTTTGCTTTTTATATCTTTTATTATATGTACCTACTCTATTCTTTGCTATTTTTTATAAGTATGTTATTTATATATATAAATAAACATTTTTCATGTGGCTTTTTATTTCATTTTATCATTAATAATTACTCAGAGTTTTGTGTCTCTATGCGAGACACACCTCTTTAAATAGTGCTTCCTTTCCTTCAGCTCTGCGCTTTGATTTGCCTGGTTGATACTGATGGGCTGGTATCGTATTGAATACATATGTACATATGCATCTTCAAATCATTTTATTTATTACTTTTAATTGTTTAAAAATTGTTATTAAAAAAAATAGTTTATATATAGAAAAACAGCAAACAACCGTTTATTATAGATATATTATAGACACACATTTGCTCATAGAAAGCTTAATCAATTATATAGAGTTATATTCATTTAGATAGTTAGAAATTAAAATGTACTTCTTTAATAGATTTCTTGTTAGTCTAGAAAACTTCAAACCGCCTTTCCAGCAGAATTTTCGCAAAAATAGCCCAATCACGCCTCAAGAGTCAGCATGCAAAGGCTTATTTCTCAAAAATTGTTCTTAGATTTTCAATCGTCGAAATGCGCCAATTTTATCGACAAATTTCAACAATCTTAGATGATCTCAGATGTTCGCGATGTTTGAAAACAAAACTCTTTACCATTTTAATATAGATTACTAGCTGACCGTCCCGGTTTCGCTCGGTATTTACTAATGATTTGTATTTCATATAGAATTAAAAATTAAGACACAAAAATTTTAGTAAAAAAAAAATAGCAAAAATTTGAATCAATTTAATGCTTAAAAATTTTCTCAAAATTCGATTATTATTATATGCAACAACAATTGAAACAATTATTAATTAAAAAACAAAAATAAAATCATTTTAAAGCTTGATGGTAAACAATGTATTTTGTTCTTCTATTGGGGCAGAAAATGAATAGTCCTGATGGTGTACCGACTCTCGACGCAACATACAATTGACCGTGATAAAAAAATATTGTGATTCTAGATTTAACCAACACATTTTTAAAGATTGTCCTTGAGATTTATTTATCGTCATTGCGAATGCAAGGCGAACTGGAAATTGGACGCATTTAAAATTAAATTGTAGATCACTTAGTTTCATAGGTGAGTTTTCATTAAATTGTCTCATACGTAAAAAATGAGAAGTGAAAAGGAGGCTTTGGTGAAAGTTCTTCAAGTTTCTTCAAAAAATGTCTGTTATTAAGAAAAATGAGAAGTGAAATGGAGGCAATATACTAAAAACTTGAAAAATCCGAGTTTTACCAGGTATTTTTTAATGTTTTTTTTTACAAACCTCCTGAAAATTTTGAATAGAATAAAAAAAAATCACCAAATCCAGTCGTTTTCACGTGATGCAATTTAATTTTTATATAGTATGTATGTATATAGATATAGAATAAAACTTATTCACAACCTGCCTGTTCTTATTTACATATTTGCAAATAAAATATCTAAATTTGTACAGCATACTTTAGGGAGCTTTTTTTTAAATAAAAGTTGACTGGACTCACAAAAAAAAATTCCAAGTTTTACCCGGAATTTTTTCCGAGTTTTACCCGGAATTTTTTTCTTTACAAACCATCTCCTGAGAATTTCGAATCGAATAAAAAAAATCAGCAAAATCGCTCCAGACGTTCTCACGTGATGCCATTACATACATGGACCATTTCATTCTTATATAGGTATATAGATATAAGATTATCTGGTAACTCTTTTATTGGCCGTTACCAAAATGGTGAGACTCAGGGCTGCCAGCTTATATAAAATTTGAGTGTTGCCATTTTTGTTACCGAAAATCGCAAAAGACAAAAATAAAATATAAAGATTGCATTTTAAACAATTTTTATGAAAAATAAGTTTAAACAATAGTAGATTTCACACAGAATCATAGAAAACCTTAAATTTGGGTGTATTTGGAAAATAAAAATAAATAAATAAAAAAATAAATAAATAAATATATTAAAGTTGTATGTTTAAAAAAATAAATATACCTATATGTATTTATATGTTCAATTCAATAATTTTATTCTATTTTCTTCGACCTTTTTATATGATTTTTTATTAAATCATTTTTAAGCTTGAGGTCACTTTTTGTTTTTTATAAAATATTTTTTATATTTATATATAAGTTACTCAATATTTCGATTTCATTTGGAAATCTTCTTCAGGAGTTATTATAATATTTAAAAATATCAAATTTTTTATGTAGACATCAACTAGTATTTTTATTGCTTTGATATAGTGAATGCCACTTTATTTATATTTACAGAAATATTAAAAGCATTGTCTTAAGTACAAATGTCCACTATACTTATCCAACTATATAAAAAAATAACATTTTGCTAAGAAATGTTTCATATATGTATAATAAACATTTATTAAAGTTGATTTCAATGACATTGAAATAGAGTTGCTAATTTCATATCATATCATGTCATTTTATTTTATTACTTTTCATTTTTATTTTCGACGAAGCCATACTTTTTCGAGTTATGACTTCAAATATTTTGTACTTTGTTCTCTTTGCTGTGTTAGTCTTTTTTTAAATATTTAATTTGTTTCTTTTTATTATATATATATACACATACTATATATTACGTACAGAGAACAATATTTTGTTTATTTCTGTATCTCATTCATTCCTTAAAATATTTATTTTTGTTTTCAATTTTATAGCTGCCGTTTTTTACTCAAGAATTTTGTGTTGCTTTTTAGCACACTTTTCATTATTGCTTTAAAGGCAATGACCGTGGGGGTCATTTTAGGTGGAATTATATAATATAATACATGCATACCTCGTCCACTTTTTTTTGTTCAAATCCAACAATAGGTCATTATAAAAACATGTTAGAATGAAATTTAAAAAGCACAGTAGATTATCATAAAACAAAGATACCAAATGAATTAGCTGGAAGTAATATAGCTAAGGAAACAAAAAAATAAGGGTGGGTTAAACATTTTTTCTGAAGTCATGTCAAACCTTAAATAATATTAACACAAGCTAGCACTTACATTATTTGACCTCTAAGAAAGTTATGATTATAAACTGAACATTTTTTTGTTAAGGTTTAACAATAATACATCTCTGAAGCAGAGTTTTAGCAACATTTGGCATATGAAAACAAACTGATGTGGCATCACTGCCAACAAATATTTAACGGCAAAACAGTGATGCCAAAAGATATTCTTCGAACGCTAAACTCTTTTTACGCAGTGGTGTTGCTATACATCATCAAAGTTGTAGGAAATAATAAGACAGTTAAATGTTAAACTAAAAATCTAAATGAATATTATAATTATTATGGTTTTTTTAATTAACTATTTTTAACTATTTTTTAAAAATAATTTGTGGAAATATATATATGTATTCCACAAATTATTTTTAAATTGCAAAGTAAATCATTTTTAAATCTTCTGCGAGTCCTTAAATTTTTTGACTTAGGTACTTTTCTTATAAATTTCTTTGTTCTGTTAAATATCTAAACTGAATCTTTTAGTACTGTTCTTGTTTCTATTTCTTTATTTTAACTGGCAATGTTTACAAAATTCATAAATTCCAAATAAAGAATTGGCACAGTTGTCGTCTACTGGCAAGTAGCAAATCAATACATATTTCACGCCATTTTCACGTGCAAAAAGTGTGGTGCGCAACAAGTCAATTCAATCTATCTGCTTATAATTAAATGAATAAATTGTTTATATGACGACATTTTTATAATAAACAAACAATGTATAAACATATTTTTTTAATGGTTTCTTTTTACTAAATGTGTTCTTTTAAGGATTTTTTAATGAAACTGGCTAACAAAAATAGCAATTTTGAAAATATAATAATATAAAAAGTAATATACAGTTGGGCCTCGATTATCCGTGATAGACGGGACCAGAAGCATTACGGATAATCGATTTTCACGGTTAATCGAATTACAATTTTGATTATACAGTTTTTAAATATATACCTATACAGTATTATACAGTATTTATATATACAAAAAAATAATTCTTCTTAGAACTTTGTATTTTTGAGCTAGCATTTTAAAACTCACATTATTTTTGAAAACTCTTTAATTATTTTAACTTTATCTTAAAATGTTTATTTATCTTTTTACCACTGGTAACGATGCCATACTAAATATATTTATAAAGATCTAATTACCCGTACTTCCCAAATTTCAAAATTAAACTACCTACATAATCACTTTTAAATGCTTCTGACTCATCGTATGCAATCAAGGGAATTCCCCGTTTTCATGTTTATTATATTGTATTTATGAATTTGAAGTTAATAAAAAAAATTCTGCCATCACGGATAATAAAGGTAATCACGGTTAATCAAAGCAAACAATTTGAAAACATTGCAAACAAAAAACAATATATTGATATTTTTCCATCACGGTTAATCGGGGTTGCCGCGACTATACACAACTCAACTGCGATTCGCGGGCGATCATTAGGCGATTGAAAATGTTTGCAGGGTGTATTTGTATAAAAACGATAAAGTTGTGTTATAGTAAGTAAAAATGTTTGCAGTGTTGATTTTTAATAAAAAAAACCAAACAAAACAAACACACACTTCTTTTTTTTTTTTATTAAGAATCAACCCTGCAAACATTTTCAACCGCCTAATGATCGCCCGCGAATCGCGTGAATTATATATTTTTTATTTTACTTTTAGTAGCTGCTCTTTAGAGTAGCTACTTCTTCTTTTGGATTGAATCTTAAGACTAAAATTAACAATTTGGACAATTTTACCGTTACCTGAACAAAACAACAAGAAAAAAATGCACCGAAAAAACATTGATGACTCATCTCTAAACGATAAAGTATACAAACATATTTTGATTGTTGTGAGGATATTTCTCGTTACTTGTGTGCGCTCGCGTAATCATCGCTTAGGTGTAAGGCGTAGGCGATGACGCGCAATTCACATCGTAAGTCATCAGCATAAAGTGTTTTTAGAAAAAGAATTGACTTGTTACGCTCGCGTATTCATCGCTTAATTGTAAGGCGTAAGCGACAGTTAGCGATTCGTAAGGATCGCGTAATCATCGCCAAAAAACCCATCGCCAGAAAATCTCAAAAATGTTTGCAGGGCAGTTGGAACATTGCAAACTATTTCGTTTTGATAAATTACCGTTATGTACAATTGAGAGAAACTAGATCAATGCTGCCTACCTAGGGTATGTTTACTTTTTTTTTATAATATGTATAGCCGTTTTTTAACGCTTAATCGCTAAATTATGAAGTTGTTTTCTTATTTTTATATAAATTAAATTAATTATTGATCATTATTATTACTTTAAAATGTTTCTATAACTTGTTTCTATTAATAAAATAAATGAAAAAAAATTCTTAAACTGTTAAAGAAACAAATATTAAAAGATTGTGTTTTTTTAATTTGCAAGCCAATCAACCTTTATAATATTTTTGTCACAGTTATAATAACCAGCAAAAACCGAAGGAAGCAATTAAAATGAATTCTGATATTTTGACAAAATTTAGTATTTATTTAATATGTTTTAAGCACTAACTAAGGCACACATTAACAGCATTTTTACATACAATATATTTTAAGCCAAATAGGCAATAATTTTTTAATAATTTACGGCGTTAGAGTTTGGGTTATTGAACTGGTTGTTTTTCCAAAAATTGTAGTTTTTTTTTGTTTTGTTTAATATAAAAAGGTTAATGTACCTGTATAATATTAAACGTAATACAATAACCCAGCCTAAACTATAGCAGGTTACTTATAAACTACTACAAAAATTAAAAATTTTCATTTAATAGGCATTTCCGGAAATGTGTCGAAATTGCATGAATTTCGTTCAAAACAATAATATTACAAAAAGTAAACATATGTATACTAAAGTTTAAACACCTTTAAGTGGTGTTAAATTACCTTAGGATTGAAGTTTTTGTTTTCGTTATTCCAGGAAATACATATGTACATATTTATTTTTATTTAAAAAAATATGTATAAAAACGGTTTTGTTAATTTAGCAAAATCATTTTTACAATACATATTAAATTAATTAATGGTTTAAAGTTATTGGCTAAAAACAAGCAACGGATATTAGATCACGTAACAATTATTTCCATTAATACGAAAAAACTTAAGGTTTTAAAAAAATATATTGAAAAAAAATTATTAATTCACAAAGAAAGCATTTAATTTGTTTTTTCAGAATTTAGTCGTTTTTATTAAAATATAGTTGGTAACATTGCTTTCCAAAAATATCAACAAATTTATGTTTTGATGAATTACTGTCATTTAGGCCCCTTTCAGATTAGGCAATTTTATTTGCGCAAGTATAATTTGCATTTTTATTTACTTTCTTTTGAACTTGCTTTTGTGTACACATTCAGTATCTTGGTTGCGCAAGTTTAATTTTCTTATGCTCGAATTTTCTTAATTTTTTGACGTTTTCTTTCATTTCTGTATTCATTTTTTTGAATTGTTTTACGGCGCGCACTTCTTGCATATATTGCGTCCCTAAATTCTTCCATTTGCGTTTAATTTCTTCTAAGGTTATAGTGTTGTCTGTCTTTTGCATTTCAAAAAAAACTTCATTTGCACTCACCTTGTACAGTTACACCATGGTATACTCTGTGACAACGCACCGAAGAAGAAATAAGAGAGAATATCAAAAACAAATAAATATCCCAAGACAAGAATGACAGCAGCAACAGAATTTCCAAGTACAAACAAGCGTGTACTCAAGCCTTGGCAATTATTTCCCCTTCAAACCGATCTTTTCTGTCAGATCCACAAACACTAGACTACCGCAAATAAAATTGCCTAATATGAAAGGGACCTTATGGTGTATGTACTTACATACCTATATTATTTTTTAAATTCATAAAATAGTTTTACTATTTTTATATAAATTAAATGCATGATTAATTAGTTATGTTATTTAAATAATTATTATTGCTCTAAAATTGTTTTATAACTTGTTGCTATTTATAATTTAAATGAAAAGAAGAAACAATTTTCAAACATTTACTTTAACACAATCAGTAAAACGTCTTTTAATTGATAATAACAAAAACAAATGATTTAAAATTAACAAAAAAAATATAATAGTGGTATTCACAACAAAGTAACATTTATCGACAACAAATACCAAGGTCCTCTCGCAATTTGTAAAAGTTTGTGTCTTCAAATAAAAAAAAACTTTCATTCTAGACCAAATGCTTTACAACTTGAATACCACTAATATTTATTTCTTATATACTTACAGATAAAGATGGGTCAACGTAAAATTTCTATACTAGGTTTTTAAAATCCATATAGTAAATATTTTACTTTGAGTTTAATTCATATACGCACAGATGTTTTATTGTTGTTCACATATATTTAATATATGTAATTGATATTTTTGTAAATTTATATATGTAAATACATATGTATTCACTCACTCATTTTATGTTTATTGCAGAAACAATAACACAAACAAAATAAATATTTTTGTTTAGTACGATTGATTTTTAAATGTTTTATAAATTACACAGAACTCAATAAAAATACTGCAACTTAAGGCAAATTTATGAAAAATTTTAATAAGATATAGCTGTTGCATATGGCATATATACATAACAGAAATAAAAGTTTTTAATACATTTTGAAAGCGTGAGAAAAGTTGACAATTTGCTTTAAATAAACTCAAAGTTGTCAGTGTATGAAAGTATGAAAATGTTGGTAAATATGTAATAAAAACAAAATTTAAAGAGATAAATTTAAACAAAAGAATATAAAAAGTGTTAAGCTAAGTATAGACGATATGTTGAATCAGCATATTTATGCTGAAAAATTTGTTACAAGTGCTTACATACCCTGTAAACGCAAAATTTTTTCAGCATATGTATGTTTGATAACATTTGCTAACACTTTTTTAATAATACCAACAAACGTATGTTGGTAATTTTAGCATATCGTGTAAACAGCATATTATTAGTGTTTGACAAATTTCAAGCAAGCTTTTCAGCATATGGCAAATTCATATGCATATGCGATAGTGTCTATGCGATCAGAGTTGTATTTAAATCACAAATTATAATCTAAAGAACAGACGTTTAACATTTTTTAATTGTTTGTATATTTTATACAATTTATTATATTCACATATATCAACACAATAATTGAACACAAATATTTATTTGAATGGCGGAAAACTGCGTTCGTTTACATTAACAAAAACATATGTTTTTGCATTTTTTTGTGTACTAGTGTGGCACCTATGACAGACTTTGTTGAGATTTTGTTTTTGAGTGTGATAGAAATCGGTCAGATTTTCCAGTGAATGAATCGTACGATTGTGGAGGATAGTGATAGTTTTTAATGTAAATACACTTCTTGTTGCATATGTACCTACAAATATACACACACAAGCACACAAAACGCAATATAGTGGCCGGCGGCATTGTTCAAATTAATCGACACAGGTCTCTGGAAATAAACAATAAATTATTATAAATGCGTCTTTTTGCTTTTAATTCCACTCGTCATCCAAAATCAGCACTGTAGAAGCAATAACTAGACCAATTTCCTCCCACGGTATCATTTATGTTTTTTTTATTGATATTATTTTTATTATTTAAAAAATTACACATAAAATACAGAAGTTGAATAATAATTAAAAAATGTTGTCAAACTGAATAATTTCACAAACAAATGTTTATACGACTCAGCATATGTAGCACCACATACAATTCAACATATCGTATAAACACAAAAATCGTATGCTAACTCTTATGTTGACATTTCATTTGCTGACATCAAAAAATTTGCTACTTTCAACATATCGTGTAAACGTCTAACATATGACATAGGAATTTGCCGCTAATTTTAATCATATGGCTATCAGCATATATATGCTGATTCAACATATCGTCTAAACTTAGCTTTACAAATTGAATAATTGCTTTTTTATAGTTGGCAACACCGATTTAAAGATGTCAACACACTTTTACCTAATATTTATAATTAAGAGGCCATTTACACGATGAAATTAAATGCATGCAATTTTTTCCATTCTCTTTTAAAATTGCTACGTAAAATGTTGTGCATTTATACGATGACATTTTACGTGCAACAAATCATGAAATTGTTTGACGTTTAATACACATTCCTCTTTAGTTTTTCATTCGCAACAAAGAAAACAAAATTTTAAAATATAAATATAATATACAAAAAATATATATACATAAATATAATATACAAAAACTTTAAAAAACAGAAGATTTTAATACAGAAGAAGTACATAATTGAAAATGTTCTATAATTTATTATTATTATTAGCTTTATTTGTGAATTAATACCGATTAAGATCTTGATTTTTTGAAATTTTGATAAGAAACATACATATAAACTTTGCAAAGATTATGTTAAATTTGTAAATAATTATTGAAAATTTATTAAATATAGATTAAAGTTTCACACTAATGTCTCATTTTAAGGAGGTGTGTCACTTTTCCTCTGGATTTTTCAAGATATGCCAAACAAAATATGAACTTTGTAACAATTTAAAAACTAATGTTATTGAATATTTTAATTTGAACATACATACATAGATTGAAATTTCTCAATAAGTGGGAGTGTCAAAAGATTTGTTTGAATTTGTTCATAAATATTTGATAGGACAAATATGAACTTTTAAAATCTTTAAAAAAGGTGTAAATAAAGATTTTAATTAGGCCACAGATTAGTATTTAGTAGCAAAGATTTTTCCCAATAAGAGGGAGTACATTTGCCCCCATTTTTTTTAATTAAATTTTGATATTTTTTATTAAAGTTGAAATATAAACTTTTGAAATTAATATTATAAAGCTGATAATCACTCCTATCGTGAATAAAAATTCCACATGAAATTTGTTCCCTTTTATTTTTTTAATATTCACCCCTATCGTGAATAAAAATTCCCCATGAAATTTGTCCCCTTTTCACATTTTTCCTATTAAAATTCAATGTTAACAAAATAAAAGGGAACAAATTACATGTGGAATTTTTATTCACGATAGGGGTGATTAAATTTTAATAGGAAAAATGTGAAAAGTGAACAAATTTTAGTGGAATTTTTATTCACGATAGGCGTGAATATTTCATAATATGTATGTATGTCTAGATTATTTTAAGTTTTTACAAATCATAAACTCACAATTTAGGACACTTTTACTTATTCATATTTATTTGATTTTTAAATTTTTGGCCCCCTTCAAATATGTACATTGAACTTTCTTTTAACTATTTTTATTTTTTATTTAAATTTTTAGTTTCCTTAATTTATTTTTTTTTTTATTCATTTGTCAAAAGATTGTTGTTAGTTTTAAAATGTTTTATGTTCATTTATGCTTTCTTTCTTCACAAAATCTATTGAATTTCGTTTGCTTAATTTCTAGTCAAGGCCGGTTATTCTAAAATATTTTTTATTTTTGTTGTGTTATATTATTGAAATTCTATAGTAGTTTTTGTGTACATTTTTTTAATATTAATTTAAATACATATATATTTTTTTTAAATTGTTTGTTAGTTTTTATTGACAAAAAATAGCTACAGGTTGATTTGATTAAAATGACAGTTTTTGGAGATTTTTTTACAAATATATTTAATTGAAATGAAACTTGTTATATGTTCATAACTAATTTTAATGACAAATTGCAAAGTTTTGAAATCCAGTTAAAGCTTAATTAATGTTTAAATATAGTTTATTCATACAAAAAAAAGTATATTACAATTTTAAAATGTTAATTTTTTTAGAAAACATTTCTACTTTTCTTGTAGATATCAAGCATGAATAGAAAATTTGTATATATTGCTATCATTAGATAGTTGGTACGACTGTTTTTTTTGGAGATATTGTTATAAACTAAAAGTGGAAGCTAAATACTCAACACAGGGTAAAGAAGGCAACGGTGGCCTATTACACCTGTCGTAAGATGTTTGGTAAAAAATGGGAACTTAGTCCCAGCATAGTTAAATAGATGTATACGGCTATAGTACGTCCAATTCTTACTTACGGATCTCTTGTATGGTGGACTGCAACTAGAAAGAATTAGACCAACTATATAAAGTCCAGAGATCAGCCTGCATTGGCATAACTGATGCACTTAGAACTAGTCCTTCAGAGGCACTGAACACTATATTGCACCTTATGCCAATTGACCTTCACATAATGGCCACTTCTGCCTGCAACGCAGCGAGGCTTCAAGCGTCCGGTTGTTGGAGATCGAGAATATATGGCCACGCGGGGATTCTTGGCCAGTTGCCTTCGAACGTTCTCCAACCATCTGACTATATTACTCCATACACAGATTTTGATAGGGTATTCAAGGTCTTAATTCCCTCCAAGAGTGAGTGGAATAGGGGTAATTTCATGCACAAATATGACACTAGGATATACACAGACGGGTCTAAGATGAGCTGCGGTGTTGGTTCTGGGGTCTTCTGTGACGAACCAGAGGTAGGCATCTCGTATCGTCTTCCGAATGAGTGTAGTGTTTTCCAGGCGGAAATCTTTGCAATCATGGCAGCTTGTAATAAACTACATGAACATAATATTATCGGCAATATAAGCTAAAAAACGGGAAAAACCATTTGGGTTAAATTGCATGATGTTTATAATCAAGAAATTTCAACTATTTATTTAAGTAAATTCTATTAAAAAATAAAAAAAAAACTAAAATTTTATCTGAAATTTTCAAAATTTTTGAATTTAAAGAAATATTTTTTTAATTTTTGATAACCCATTGCATGCGTCTCTCAAAGAACTTTCATATGATACCAAATTTACATATAGTTCCTTTAGAAGAAATGTGAAAAAAATCAAAAAACCTCTAAAAAGGACATTTTTATCCTTTGATCCAACTAACCAAATATTGACCCCAGGACAAACAAATTGATAAACGCAGTCTTAAAATGAATCAAATTTTCATATTAGTCGGGAACATCGATACCTTATTTTTTCCATACAAACGGGCCACCCTAATAAACATATAATATATTTCTATAATACATATACATACATGTGTATGTATGTATGTACATATATACATTTCTAATCTAGGTAATTTTTAACAATACACAAATACAAGGCTTACTCTGAAAGCCCTAGTATAAAGGAGTTTGAATTCATTGTTTAAAACTTGATTTTTTTGTTTTGAACTAAACACGTGCTACGGAATAATGAAATCGATTTGTGTTAAAAACGAAGAACTTGAAATAGTTTGCTTTTAAATTGCTTTTATAAAAAACATTTTTATGAAAAAATTCATGCACCACCCTCGTACATATGTTTCATCACTTTCTACAGCATATTTTGTTGATCCAATAATACATACATATGTACATATTAATTTATCTTAATGACAAGAATTTGGTTATATGTAGCACAATAATACTTTTATTAAGTGTGAAAAGAATAATACAGTGAACAACAATAAAATGGAAACTTTCAATGTTAAATTGTTATTTATTATTAAATAAATATATGTATTTTTTTTTGTTATAACATGTAGCTAGTAAACCTTTTATTAAATCTAACACATATTAAATTACTATATAATATTTTTTAAATATTTATTTTAAAAATCCATTAAAAATTAAATGCAACTTTTTAAAAATTAATTACGCCGTATAAATTTTCACATTGAAAACACTGCGATATAAAAGTGTAGGTGATTTATTATTATACTCCCTACTTAGTAATTTATACACCATTTAGAAAACTATTTAAATACTTTTCCTATGACACACCTTATTTAAACTGTAATTGTTTGTAAAACTTTCTAACAGCGTAATAATTTTTACACAATTTAAATATTCTACTAAGAAATTAACATTGTTTTGTTTTAATTAAATATTTTTTTAAATAAATTATATAATTTTGTTTCCAATAAAATGTTAATAATAATAATCTAAGGATTTTGTGAACGTGCGGGAGCACACCTCATAGACATGTGAATTTGAAATAAATACAGTTAAACCTCGATTAACCGGGCCTCCTTAACCGGTCACATCTATTAACCTATTATTAACCTATAATCTATTATTTTTACCTCTATTATCCGTGCAGCATTCATATGATTTTTTATTATGTTAATTTTAATCCGGTGGTTCCCCGTTTTAATTTCATATGTCCTCACATAATTGTATCATGTGCTTGTATGTATTTTTATTCATTATGTAAGTGAAATTTGATCTGTAAACACCTGTTTTGTTACGATGACTCCCAAAAATAGTAAATTGCCAAAAATTTACTATTGGCAATATACAAATACATGAATTAAAAAAAATAAAATCTTGTATGTTTTAATACAACCTCTATTAACCGTGTATTTAGATTATCTGTGCTAAGCCCGGTCCCGAGCGAGCCGAATAATCGAGGTTCAACTGTATAATAAATGAAAAAAAGATGCGGATCATCAGCACTTCACAATGAATTGACTAAGTAATGGGAATTTAAACAATAAATTGAAATAGACATTAAACATGTTATCAGCAAAATGTTTTGATAATACATACTACTTTTTTGAAACAAAGGCTGACTTCCTAAACGTATATTTACAATGTATCAATACAGTATTAAGACCAAGTTGATACATTGTGTAGTTACTTTTTAAATACGTTGAATACTAATACTTTCCTTAACGTTTATATGGTTGCAAATACATTGTATTACTATTCAAAATAAAATAAACAATGGCGGAAGAAGAGAGTATTTTATTGCAATATTATTCTGTTCTGTGCGGCCATGGAAACTCCAGCTTCCAAACTGCTGCAAAAATAATCAAAAACACGAAATTGCTTTTCCATTTCCAATCTGGAATCTATTAATAGGTTTGTGCAATTATGTGTCAATTTTTTGCTCTAAATAGGTAAATAAGTGAATATACAATAGAAATATTGTATATTCTGGATCCTTATAGATAAGCGTCTGTCTGTCTGGATGTTGAAATCAGTTTTCTGAAGTCCCCACAAATCTTCGGGATCCAAATGCTTTCGAGAAGTTTGCTATTTAAAATCAGCAAAATCGGTTTAGGCCAACCAGAGTTATGGACCAATATATGAGACAACCTCAATAAAAATTTCATATTTTTTGTCCATTTTATTGCAATATGTATTCTGAAATATATTGCAGATAATACCATGATATTTTGTATACGTTGTTTTTATGATAAAAGAAGAAAGTGTGCGGAAAAGAATAAGAATCGGTCCATGATTTCTCATAGCCCCCATACAAAAATCTTCCCGAAATATTATACATAAATGCCTATAAAATTGGAATATCCAGACAAAATTCACCAAAAATAAGTTTTATGCAGAAATAAATTGCAAAACGAAATTTTTTTAGTGACCATAGCCCCCATATAAAGTCCACTTCCAAAATTCACTTAAATACGTATAAAACAGATATAAATAATGTTAAATGGCTAAAATTTGACATGATTAATCTCTATAGGCAAATAAATAGTTGTACTAAATTTTATGGTGGTCGGCCCAGAATTGGAAAAAAAATCCTATCTTGCTACAAAATTTTGAAAAAATGTGTTTTTAATTTTTCAGATCTTATAATTATATGATAATAGTACCTACAGACACATATGATACCTAAAATTAAAGCTTAATGTCATGGCTATTAATATTAATAAACTAAAATAACACTTATATAGGCATTTATTTAAATTTTTTTAGATATTACAAAAATTTCGGGTCAAAAAATATTCTTTTCGGATTTAACCCATATTCGGTCCATATTTTATAATCATGATATATATCGTTGGAAAGGTATTTTTAATACCTTTTATTTAATGTATTACAAATTATCTTACACCCAGTAGTTACTATAGGCCTATATATTTTCAACTTTACGGGCCCGCCCCCTCGAAAATAGGCGTGACCGCCAACAAATTTTTTTTTTTGCTGGCATCTCCTCTAAAAGCCCTATTTGATGAAGTTTTTTTTTTTTTTTTGAGCAAAGTCACTAAAACCGAATTGTTCCCCTTTTTTTATACTCTGTTAAATTACACTCAAGATTATTATGAACATCAGACAAACTCTGTAAATTATGGTAAGAATTGGTAATTAAATCAATTAAAAATGGTGAAAATTAGACAAAATTTCAAAATATTTATCATAAATTATGTTGGTCGTAAAATTGTCTTTCAATCAATATAAGTATAAAATATTAATTAAATTTGCACTAAAACTGAATAAAAAATACAGAATAAGGATATACTAGTCCTATGTAGTAAGGATATACTAGTCCAGTGTAGTTTTTGTATTTCTTATTACGTTTAGGTGGAGGGTATTTAAGATTCGGCACAGCCGAATATTGCACTCTTACTTGTTTTTTAGTATTTTTAAACATTAATGTATTTTCATAAATTTGTATAACATTTTCTAGTTTAACTAATGTTTTGTGATACAAATTAAAAGCAACTTTAAAAATCAATTTTAAAAAGTATATTTTTCTTTTGAAGATGATTTGCAATTATTTATTATTTTTTTTTTTGAATTTTTTTGTTATTGCACCATTTTTACTGTAAAAATATTTTTCTTGTAATTTATGGCATTGCAAAAAAAAATTTTTTTACAACAATTAAAACAATAAAGGCTTATGATTAATAACCTTTCCAAAAAGGTAAACAGCCAAACTAGATAAGAGTATTAAATGCTTTATTTCATACTAAGACCATTTAAACTTATGAAAAAAATTAAATCACACGCCACAAATATACAAATACCAATAAAATCATTCATTTAAAAACTGTTTAATGCATGTAAAATGCATGTGATTTTATTATTGTTCTTTTCCGAAAAATTGCGTTTCTTTTAAACAAATTATTGTCTTACAGAAAACCCATTCTATATGCATATACATATTTAAGACACGGTAGTAAATAGTAGTAAAATGACTTTTGTTTTTTGAAAAAAAATCAACAATCAGACCATAATACTGATTGCAAGTACCTTAAAAATTATAACAAATATTTACTATTTACACGACGATTATAGTTTTGTTGAAAACAATACAATAAATAATAAACAAAACAAAAAAATATGCAACATTTACTGGGCTCATGATAAGTCTAGAGAACTTTTCAAAGAACTTGAACACTAGAATTTATTGTTCGTTTTGCAAGTTAAACAAGGAACAAGCTAAAAAATCACATTATCGTTTTTTATGATAAGAAAACTAGTTGTTGATATCTATTAAAATTTCCGGATCTTAAGTGTTAGAAATAAGTGCTAATTTTGATTAAGGGGTTCTGTTTAATGTAAATATTATTAAATATAATAATTTTTAAGAAAACATTACTAAAAAAAGTCTAATTTATTAGTTAGTTTGTTTAAAAATACCATGTCAACAATATATCGTGTTTACAGCTTTTTTTTCGTATTTATTGATATTTTTCTGAATTTAATTTAAAATTATTTACGTATTTCCTCTTTTCAGCTCATGTTTAAAATTTTAATATTTTTAAAATTTATTTGCTATTTTAAACAATGAAAATTTGACAATTTCTTAGGCCTCGTTTTCACTAGGTTTTCACTATGTCATTTTTGTTGTCAAATTGTCCAAATTGTTGACAATTGTATGAAAACGAATTGTCATATGGCGTCATCATGACTGCAAACATATGACAACCCGTTTTCATACAATTGCCAACAATTTGACAACAAAAATGACATAGTGAAAACCAAGCATTATAAATAGTTTATTTTATCTTTATTTTGAATTTTTGTGACTTTATTTTGCAAATCTGCACATTTAGCTTATAGAAAATATGGCATCACTTAATATTTGTTGACATTTTGCTTTTGAAAGCTTGAAAAATATGGCAACACTTAATATTTGTAAACAGTTTACTTTTCAAGTAAAAATAACAGTAATTTACGTAGTTTGTTTACTTTTATAAACACCGCGTTGTGTATGGGATATAAATCCCATCGGTAGTATAGTATCAGTATACCACTATTAACCTATGACAACTCATTTCTGACGTTTGCTGTCAGCAGCGTTGCTATATATTTTTTTAAGAAAACTTTTTATTTCTAAAAAAAAAAAACTTTTTTTATGTATTTTACATACATATGTACTGTCACTTCTTACCCATATGTAAATCCGTATGTATGTCAAAATTTCCATTTTACATACGATTCATAATTTTTGCTATCACACCTGCTTATGTTTTTCCGTATGACATAACCTATAAATGTAAATAAATTTCAAGAATTGCTTCTTTTGGCCAATCTAACTGCAATAAATATAATAAACATAATTTAATTTATTAAAAATCGAAAAATACTTACTTTTCCATGTTCATTATCAATTTTCTTTAATTTTATTTTTTCACACAATTTTGTTTCAAAACAAACCAGCTGTTTTGTTTATGTTTGTCACATGAAAATAGAGCGTGTTCTAATCGAAAAAATTACATATGTATTTCCACATGTATTTTACACATGCAAAGTTTCATATGTATCACACGATGTGTACAACTTTTACAGATGGACAATTTGACAGTACATATGTAAAATACATCCCGTCTGATAGCACCTTATGCAAACAAAGGAATTCACCGTTTTCATGTTTATTATATTGTATGTATGAATTTGAAGTTAATAAAAAAAATTCTGTCTGATTTTTTTCCATTACGGTTAATCGGGGTTACCGGTCAACCAGATCACGGATAATCGAGGCCAGACTGTATAAATTTCCAAAAAACTTTTTTTTTTAGAATAAAACTTGAAAACTTTTTTGCATCTCAAAAAACTTGACAAATGGCATAGGAAGTTTTTGTATACAATGAATTTATTGAATTAATAAAATTGAATTTATTGAATTAATAAAATTGAATTTATAAAAATACAAAACACCGATATTAATAGTTTGCGGTAAAACATTATTAAACAAAAATTGTTTTATACAAAAATTTGTTTATATAATATTTTAATATAATGAGAAAATATTTCGTATTTAAAATTAAGTGTGCAATGTACATATTACCATTTTTGTACCCCCCATTAGCACTTCAGTACTAAAATAGCTAATAAACGTCTTATAATTTTATGATTTAATAAATGCATTAATATTTGTTAAACCTACAACTTATATTCATTTTGTATAGCTTATAAAATCTTTACAGAACTGGCAATAACATTACAATAAAATAATTATAAAAAAAATTATGGAAAATATTTAAAACTAGTATTTATTTTCCAATTTTTTACTATTTAAAATTGTTATTAGAGTACTTAGCTATTTTTAAGTTATGTAAATACGGTGTAAAATGTGCCGACTTTCTTTACATTTATTGTTAGTAATTTAGATAATTGTTGCAAAGAAATACGAGTACATAAAAGCTACGTAGTTTACTAATATAATTCTCGTGTTTAAACATTTGTCAGACAAAAGAACGATAAGTAGTTTACTGATTCTGTTATTGCTAATTAACCTTGACAATGTGAAATGGAAATAAGTAAGAGTGCTATATTCGGCTATGCCGAATCTTATATACCATTCACCTTTGTTGTGGATGCATAATTATATTATGCATAATTATGTCGATAAACACGCCATCTGTTGATGTTTTTGTTCGTAACAATATTAATACACTTTGTTTGATCAACGCCATCTGTTGATGAAATTATTCGTAATAATATTAATACACTTAGTTTTTTTTTTTTTTTGTGTCTCCGATTTTAGCTCATATCTCCGTTATTTATTGACTGGTTTTGCTGATTTTAAATAGCAAACTTCTCGAAAGCATGTCTGACAGAATTATTGAAGATTTGGATTCCGAAGATATCTGGGGACTTCAGAAAATTGATTTCAACAGTCAGACAGACGGACATGG